>JANIPN010014851.1:0-23857 GCA_027478595.1 Erythroxylum anguifugum
AAACCAGAGTCCTCTACCTTACCATGCCGAATCAACTTTACCTTGGCTTTATAGCCTCCTCGCTCATCGTCGTACGTCAGCGCACGCACATTCGCCTGTTGACCATTTAATTGGCCCATGACCCCCTAACAAGTGACTAGGTATGTACGATGGCTGCGCATAAAGCATGCGTATACTTGGGCGGTTGTACTGAACAGCTGGGCTCTGCGCGCGGTAGGTGGATGGATGTCGGACTCATTGTTACTGTCACGAGTATAATTTTTGCCGTTGCTGGTATTGGCGTGAGTTAGCGTTGATTTTATGGTGACATCAATCGATCTTGAGTAGTAACAAAGCACAGGCTCTGGTCCACTGCATCAGAACTATATGGTTTCATCCCTTGAGCCAATACCCCGGCCCTACCCTAGCCAAGCTCACCAATGCATACTCCGCCTACCATTCGTGGAAGGGTGACCTGCACATAGACATATGGAGAGCTCACCAAGTTTACGGTGATTATGTTCGATACGGTCCAAACCGTGTCGTTTTCAATACGGCTACAGCCTTAGACGGTGGGTGATTGGGCTTACCCACTGCCCGACCTACAGCTGATTTCTTATAGCCGTGTACAACAGTAAGGCAAACGTGATAAAGTCTAAGGGCTACACCGCGATGATGGCTCGCATTCCCAATACCGTTACACAGAGAGATAAAGCACTGCATAGTCAACAACGACGTCTTCTCGCCCATGCTTTCTCCGAGGCTGCTCTTAAAGGTTACGAGAAAATAGTTAAGAAGTTTACGAAAGATTTTTGCCACTATATTATCTCCGGAAGTTCTGAAGGTTGGCCGTCGCCTAACTCGTATGTTCAGAACGGATGGGGTCCGGCTCAAGATATTGGACATTGGAGTGAGAATCCTGTTTCAGGTGGTGAACATCTTAGCTTACGCTGCCTAGCGGATTATTTAACCTTCGACATCATGCTGGAGGTTGTCTATGGCTTAAATTGCGGGATGATGGCTTCAAATGAACATAGGTACTTATTTGAGGCTCTGCATATTTCCAACAAGCGCGTTGGCGTGTTGATATCGCTGCCGCAGTATAAGAATACTTATCTGGACTGGTGGCTTTTTAGATCAGCCATAGAAGCACGCTATGCCTTCATTGCTTTCATAAGAAGGCTGATGGATCAAAAAAGTACCACCAACGAGACAAAAGAAGGGCAACAGCAGAACGTGTACGATGTTCTCACGAGAGCGAGAGACGGAGAGGGATTAAGCATGGTAGAGATCGCATCGGAGTCCACAAATCTTATACTTGCCGGTAAGCAATTTTTTGGATGCTGCTTGCTATTAATTTTTAATTGACCCATTCGAATTCAGGTTATGATACCACGTCAACAGCGTTAGCCGCAAGCTTGTTTTATCTAAGCCGGAACCCTGAAGCCTATAAACGTGCCGCGACGGAAGTTCGCGAAATTTGTCGATCAATCACAGGTGTGCAGGATCGAAACACTATTAAAAGATGTGTTTATCTTCAAGCATGCATTGAGGAGGCTCTTCGTTTAGCGCCACCGGTCCCTAGTTCCATGTTTCGTGAAGTAGAATCAGGCGGTATTTTGGTGGATGGGAAGCCACTGCCTGCTGGCTGTGATATCGGCGTTGGGATATATGCGATTCAACATAACAGCAAATATTTTCATGAGCCTTTCAAATTCGCTCCAGAACGCTGGATAACCGGTGATGAGGATATTGATCGAAGAGCAGATAGAAACGCATCGTATCCATTCTCCAAAGGACCGCGACAGTGTATTGGAAAGAACCTTGCTTTATCCGAGCTAACGCACATATTAGCCACGATTCTATTATTAGTTGATTTCAAAGCGGCCGATGGATCCGTGGGTAATATAGGCGGCGGCTCGAAGGGTGATGAGTTTGGCAGGCATAGGCCGGACGAGTTTCAGTTGTATGACCATGTTATGGCTTCAAAGAAAGGTCCAGTCCTGCAGTTTCGTGTTCGTGACAATTCAGATCGGTACTGGGATTGGAATCGAAGCGATATCGAGTGAATCAGATTATGCGGTAGAGATACCTGTTGAGCTTATGTGCATGTCTAATAATGTATTGACAATGTCCATATTCTCGAGTCCCTCGGTAATTTCTTAAGAATGCAAATCAATACAGTTCTGTTAGGATACGACTAAAGTGTACCCAAGCTAGATTGGAACTAAAACATAATCAAGTACTGACTGAAATTTCTTGGTGTGTTCAACCTAGATTTGCCAACAACGGTGGAAATAGTGTAGGAATTTCACATTGTTTTGGATGAGCTGGCCAATAATGATCGGCTGGGTGGACGCAAGCCCGTCGAAGGGTCGCGTCATCTACGTCAATAAACAATTCCGACATAACCATTCAATGGATGTGTTCGATAATGGTATGATTAATATCAGTAATCATCTGAGCTCTATGTGGGTAGACAATTGAATATTAATACCCATAAGCTCATATTGTTGACTAAATTTCGGTTTCCACTTGGGATTTGGTGAAACAGAGTGGAGTAGGGCCCTGCAGCCCACATTGCTTGGCGACACTGGTGGCCTCAAACTCCAGGCACACAATATCGCTTTGCCTCTCAATGTAGGATTCGTGCTGATGAGATCATGACCAAGAGTGCGCCGCCTAGGTGGCGTGGGCTTATAAGGGGTATGGAATAGGCCAAAATCACTGTAATATTACTTGGACATTGACAATCGCTATGCCCCGTGCTTTCCTTTAAAACTAGGTTGTTGATCACGTAGCATCTTTAACCTCCCCCCTCTCTTCGACGTCTATTTAGTCGCTTCGAAAGACTCCCTCTTCGATGAACTTTGCTGCGTGTTCACAATATGGCGAAACACGTTCAACTAAAGCAAGAGCGATCCGCATTCGGATCATCAAGCGACGAAGCTCCAAGCGCATTACCTCGAGCTACGGGGAGTGAAGATGGCACTCAGCTATCTGATGGATCTAACGATCTTAAATATGAGAATTACGGTTTGGCCACCGAGCAGAATTTACCGCATTCTTCTTCCGATCCAGCAAAGACTTCTAGCTACATGACAGGATGGCGACTTCACCTAATGTCTCTAAGGTAAGTTGATTCTGGAGAGTTGCAAGACGCTTGCTCACATTGATAACCAAAGCGGCGCTATGTGTATGTTCCTGGTGCATATGGAGGTCTCGGTCATAGGAACATCTCTACTTGCAATCACAGACTCCCTTCGTGCCTTCGAAAGACAGGGATGGGTAGTGACTGGATATCTAATCACCTATACCGGCATGCTTATCATATGGGCAAAGCTTAGCGATATATTCGGTCGTAAATCGATTATGATTGTCAGCACAGCGATCTTCACTATCTTTTCGGGAGCATGTGGAGCAGCGCAAACGATGGACCAACTGATCATATTTCGGGTTCTTCAAGGAATCGGAGCCGCTGGTTCAGTAGCTCTAGCGCTTGCCGTTTGCTACGAGATGGTACCGGAAGAGAAGTATCACTCGCAAGCTATCCAATTTACTTCTGCTGTAGCATTTGGAAGCCTAGTTGGGCCTTTGATTGTGAGTCAACCCGATCGAATTGCTTTTATGATGATTGTTTGTGAACTTAAGCTAACCTAGTATCAGGGCGGGGCTGTTAGTGAACGATCTACCTGGAGATGGTAAGAGCGCTGTCGTGTTAGTTCAAAATATACGGTTGTAACTAATGGGTTTTATTTATTTTAGGGTGTTCCTCGTCAACGCTCCCGCGGGTGCTCTAGTATGTGCGTTACTATTCTTTGCTGTTCCTGCAAATTTTCCACACCATAATGATTCCACATATACGCCACCGACTCTAAGGCAACGCTGGTCTCGTAATTCCCTTCGTAGACTAGATGTGCTCGGTGCATTTCTACTTCTCGCAGCGACTCTGCTTTTGGTCACAGTACTTCTTGAAGCCGGTAGCTCTTTCGAATGGGAATCTGCGACTTCGATTGCACTTTTAGTGGTGTCCGGAGTTCTTTGGATCCTATTTCTCTTTAACGAACGTACTGTCACTAAAGACAGCTGGCGAGTGGAACCAATGTTCCCATGGCGATTTCTGTTCAACCGCAGTTGGCTTGGAGTTTTAGCGTTCGTCCCTCTGCCCCCTTTACCGTGAAAGTCTGAATCGGCCGGTATCCATAGCTTACTGAAGCTAACTATCGCAGAATGTGCTTCTTCTCTGGCATTCCATATAACATTTTAATTATCAACATCCCACAACGTTTTCAAGCTGTTGAAGAAGTGTCGCCTTTTAACTCCGGCGTTCGTCTCATACCATTTAATTTTTCGATTTCCTTTGGCAGCGTCGTCGCCAACGTACTTGGACAACGACTAAAAATCCCTCCAATTGTCCTTCTATTGATAGGATCCGTGCTTCAGCTTATTGGCCTCGCTTTATTTAGCACTCTGTATGTATGAACTCTTCCCTTGTTGGTAGTTTTGCTTGGCTTGTGATATTTGAAAAGTAACCGAAGATTATGACGAGCGATATGTCGCTGAAATATATTCACGAGTCATGAACGGAGATGAATATCTGGGGTAGATTGATGCTGACATGATTCAAGACCAGATAACGGTCAAGTCCCAGATGCAATATACGGCTACATGGTACTAGTTGGCATGGGCACCGGCTTCATCTTTGGAATCTGCTTGGTGCTTCCCCCGAAGACAGTCGAGACGAAAGATCTTCCAGTGGCCAGCGGAGCGCTGCTCCAATTTCGCACGTTTGGGGGAGCAATAGGCCTAGCTATTGCCACAGCTGCTATGAATAACTACACCAATGACAACCTAAGCCTTTCTGGAATTCTCACGCCGCAACAGCAAGATGCATTGCAGCACTCCACCGCCGAGATCCGTTTTCTTCCATCATCGGTGCAAGAACAGATTCAGACCGTGTTCGCGCAAGGCTACAATCTCCAAATGAGGATTATGGTTGGATTCGCTGCGGCACAGGTATTAGCCGTTGGTCTTCTTTGGCGAAGACCCCAAATCAAAATTGAAGACGGAAAGACGAAGTAATCGGGCGATGCTGCGATTGGATTCCGTATCCGAGTTTCGTAAGCATAGTAACCTGCAAGTTCATAAGGTTTACGAGAACAAAAATGAAGTAAAAATTATCTCCTCACAAATGAAGGAATCCGAGTATGTATAATGGGTCGGGAGTGCGGTGGACATGCCCCCGTTGATTACTGATATAGACTGCATATAAAGGACGCTCTTTAGGTGCCCGGAGCCTAGAATGACATGGGTTCTGGTGGGCTCAATAATACCCCTGGCACGGCATACGTGTCGCTTGCAATTGGATAAGAAGGAATCTTGGAACTTAAATCCTTTGAAAATTTTAGACTGGGCGCTAGCCGTTGTGACGTGTGCTTGCGTGCGTATGTAACGTGCACTAGAATATCAGCCAGTACGCGAAAGCATTCCAGACAGCAGGCGCCAAGCTTTCGTAATCCTGAGGCTCAGCTTGCCCCCTTGTTCTTGGGCGGTGAAACCGTGATAGTAAAGATGGGCGCCGGTCAAAAGCTACCCGGTGACAACGCTGCGTCATACCATTCTACAACCGCTATACTTCGTAGTGGTACGCTTTTAAAGTGCTAGATCCTCGTAGTACTCCATCTTAGTAGTGCAAGCGGTGTACACTAGGTTAGTGTATACCGGAGTGGTGTATACCGAAAGGGCGCATACCAGAGTGAACTATACTAGAGTGGCGTAGACCGAAGTGGTGTATGTCAGAGCGGTGTATGTCGGGAGGGCGTTTACCAAAGTGGCGTGCACCGAAATTGTGTATGTCAGAGTGGCTTATGCCAAAGCGGTGTATGCCAAAGTAGGTAGTGCTTCTGGAAGGAGTGTTATTAGCACTTCAAATAGCACTCGACCGAAAAATACCCTTATGGTAGGAAGTAACATTCTTTTTCGTCCATTTCCGCTTACGATCATCAACCTGACCAACGCTACTTTAGCCCTCAGTCGGGGTGAGACGGTGTCTGAGCGCTCGATTTAGCCCCTACAGGGTTTCATATTTCCGCCGTTCGTATCTCGGCTGCAACTAGCTCGAAACTCAATCGTCCGAAAAGCTTAATGCCTCCAGAATTACTGTGCTGGCATACCTTGAAAGTATCATTAAGGGATTCGCGAGCTCAGTAGGAGGGCCATTGCAGCAAGGCGACATTGACGTAAGTATATGATATGTTTAGTGATTCAGCTTTGCATCAAATGCTTCTCTTTATATTGAGTTGCAGTCTAATCCCACGAATGCATTGACTAGTTGCATGATACGCAAATGGCCAAAGCCAATTTCATGAGCGTGGGCTAGAGATTTTAATACTAGCAGTGTTGGTAACTAAAACAGCTAACAGTACAAAAGGTTGATTCAGGTATCGATTGTTGATCAGAAATACAATTTAAATAGAAAAGACCACGGAGATGAAGTTAATGTATTATTTGGTCATAGTTATCGTATGCTGATGGTGCCTTTCCTTCCGCCCCACTGAAACGAATGATCTTCCATTTCTAGACGTTAAGGCCTATTCCAGTCTCTTCAAAAACTGAACCAGCAATTGAGATTTCCTTAGCAGCTAATCGCTTGGAGGTGTCATGCAAGCTCTCGCTCCACAGTTCCCAGGAAAGGTGCTTCCATCACGGTAGGTAATACTACATCGCCGGCGCCCCGAACAGCTGTGGCGCCTAGTCCCCTTGACGTGACCGCACTCCCAGTAGTCGGTGTAGATGGTGCACATGCTTAATTCTGATTCGATTAGCAAAAACTTTCAAGTCCGCATTGCTCTAAAGATTTTGGCTTACCGGCAGATAAAGCAGAGATTCGAGACAAGTTGCGTTGAAGATTAATATGGAAAAAGATGATTTGCTTCCGCAGTGATAGCTGTAGAATAGTCGAGGAAATTGATAAAGTATTGAGAGCAAGACGTGCTAGATGGCTTTATTAATATGCAGGTTTTATTTGGAGTAGTTAACGATGTAATCTACATTCCAACGAAGCATTCACAAAGACATTCCGGATCTTCTATAGGCGCATCGTCATGAATCTACGGAGTCTTTGGCCATCATATCGGTCCGGTCCGCGCCTACCAAAACACACACATCATCGCGCCTAGTGAAGTAGTTGATTGGGGAGCAAAATAAGGTTATCGATCGCTAAATGAAGTACGCGCCCATACTAAATAGAATTGTGAAACGTTTAGCGCCTAGTAGTGGGTACTTAGGTATCCGTCTAAGCCGCCCTTGGCGGTAGGCCACTAGGTCATCTGACGCGGCGGCTGTGGCTACCGACACAGCTCTGCTTAAAAAGACTGTACGTCCGATCGCCCTAAGGTTGCACATATGCGGATACACTCGGTCTAAATGGTGTTTACGTATTTATTATCTCGAAGGGTACAAAGACATAAAGATTAATCTTGAATAAAGTATAGGAACTATTACTTCGGAGATGGCATTACCATTATACATCCCGCCATGTATTGATCCTCCTCCTCATCCCCTCCACTCGCCCATGATCCATCGACCTCTACGAATCTGCATCGAAGGACCATTGACGTCTATCCAAAAGCTAATTCCCGATGCGCAGTGGAATTTAGATATTAAAACTCGAACATTTCCCCAGCCCTCCGCCTTAGAGCTAGCGCGACTTACCTACAAAGTCCTCTATAATGATGACCCTTCACCGCAAAATCTCGATGAGATAAGGGTTCGAGACGAGTATCTTGGGCTTATCGTCGAAGCGTATCCTAATCAGTAAAACGACAGATTCTAACCCTACGAGACATATCAACACTAAATTCAGGACTAGACTTATCGATTATTACGGCGTGACCTTCGACCATCGTGTTCCTAGCGACGATGACGACCCCGAAGTTCTCCAAATTAATATTATCGAGATGGATAACGATGAGGGCGCTTATGCGCGGCAATGGCTACGTTTACAAATTAGTCCCGATGAATGGCGACAAAAATACCGCGGCCAAAAGGTACTTGCTGTACCGAGCTGCTGTGCTGTGCGGAAGGGTACAACCGATCGAGCGCGAGTAAATGGCGAGGTTCGTTCGCGAGACGAAGGAAGGAAGTTTTAGCGTTAATGTCTATACGGCCCGAGATGCTCCATCTTAGTAGACAGTAAATCAATTCGATACCATAAAAGATAGTAAACGTAAAAGTGGACGAGTTAAAAAAAGCTATAAAGTCACCCGTTATTCGAACCTTCTACCGCATATATTCGATAAGGTAACCTTATTCAGAATAAAAAGGCTGCTGACTGAATCAGCTCAATGGATGGAAAGGTGTTATTATGAGCAATCTATTTTCAGAAGCCATCAATAGTTGCCACACCGCACCTGATCATCTAATTTATCTCCTAGCCGCCTATAAAGCCGTGAATTTTACCGATAACCTAGGGAGCATATGGTGAGTTGAAAATTTTAGGCCATCGGGATGTCTACTTCCACCTTTCGGCTAGAGGCTCAACTAGTGATGAAAAGCAGTTGCGATAGAATAACACGTGGTGTACTCGTCATGATAGAAGGGGCAAAAGACTAGTGTTTAGCTTATGGCGTCCCCGAGCACTAATCTCAGCCTCATAGCCACAAACCCACTTGCTAGCCACCGTCAGCGTCGCGATACGATGTACTCATCTCCGCCACCAACGTGTCCCGTCCAAGTAGGTTTCAAACCTCTTCGTTCTAGTGTCTGTGTATACCTCTTCTATTCATGCTTCCGTTGCACAAGCATGGTCTCTCAAGTCAGCTGGCATATAGCCATCTTAAGTTGCTAAACTTGGGTTCGTGGGGAAATCTGGATGTGATAGGGACAACAAGGAAACTTAACAACCTTAGAAGAGTTCTTATTGGAGATGGATGCTGCTTGCTGGTATATCACTCTTAACCAAGTGAAGATGCATAGTCCTAGCAACTGATTGTTGCCAAGTGGCTCATCCTCAGGAGAAGCCGGACGTTATGTGCCCCTCGATTGACCACAGTTTTCGCTCTCAAGAGGCCGTTCGTATACTACAAATTATAAATTGTGGGATCATCGTTGCTCTGAGAACCTTACACACTTAACCCTAAGAGTCCTCCTCATTGTGTTATGACAGTGAGGTTGTTTGGAGAGAGTGATCGTCGTCCATCACTTTCTACCCGGCTTAAATCGCTATAACTATCCTTCTTATCAGTTTCCACTCGCTCTTTCAATCAGGGAGTACATTCCGTGAATTTAGTTTATGATGGCATTAGTAGATTGATATAATATTCTTCTACATAACTCATACATAATAGTGAAGGTCAGACTCTAAACCCCAATTTCATTCGCCCCAGTAGATTTGAGCTCGTTGCGTACCCCTAAACCAACAGTGTATCCGTTGGTTAGATTTGGCGCCGCTACTGGTCCAAAGTAATACCGCGAGCCCAAACTCTTCAGATACTTCATCCGCTCTTGTTCAGTTCTCATAGCAGCTACAGGCTGCATGTCATTTAGAAGCCGCGGACTGCATGCCATGTATCCCATGACTCCCGCAAGACAAAAGGGGGACCGATGAGGGATTAGACTAGGGAGTGTAAAAGAACGGACGCAGAGAACCAGAGAAGGGATCAGAATCACGAATGTAAAGAACGCGAGCAGGGCTCAGAAAAAATATCCTGCCATTGTAAAGCTGTATCCTAGTCCGAGCGATGCAGATGCGAGAATGACGAGGAAAATAAATGCTATCTCCAAGCCAAGATTCACCAGTGTGACTATTGCAATAGTCCATTGCCACTCAAAAAGTGCTATAACAGTGACCCAGCCCGGGGGAAGGCGAGAATACTCCCGGCCGAATACCGGGTAGGCGAGTAGATTTGTTGTTTTTTTGGTGCCTAGTCTTCGGTTACAATATGGAGCCAATGCGATTATATTTTGCTCGACGGCCTTCCAGAGCGATTTGGTGATCGCCGTTGTTGTGAGGACAGCGTAAGGCAAGGCCGAGTTCAGGGCATCGTACACGTCATTACTGCCCTTGACTCCCTTGTTTCCCCCTGGAATCGCACACCTGAATGTCAGCGACATGCAACCTACGGTACATAGCCATGAGATTCCCCACAACCACGATGAAGGTCTTGACGGGATCACGATATCTTTCTGTTGGGTTGTCCCGTTTATTGGGACTTCTTTTGAAAACGAATTGAAGTGAAGCTTGGCTATTACTGAGGTATGTTGAAGGCTGGCATTGCGAATTGCGTGAGTTTCGTGGTTGGGAGTAAAGATCCTTGTTTACTAGTCTAGGTATATTGATTCCCCGGATAAAAAGTGCCGCCACCTCATGGCTAATTTCTTATCCATATCCATGATACGAGCGAGATATGCTGTGAATCCAGGGTAGGTCTGGATCAAGCTAGCGATAGCACTTATACTACCCAATGACGAGGGCATATGGCTCGTTCGGAATACCAGAATTGGTAGTAAAACCAGTGTGAGGATCGCAGTGGCTAACAAAAATCCCTCTTGTGCTCGCAAGCTATTCGTACTTAGAACCAGAACGTTGCGGATAGCGTACTGTCGTGTCCGCGGGTCTATGTGATGCACCTCATCTCCGTCATAGGTAATATTCTCCTCCTCCGCCATGTCGAACGCCTGATCGATGGCAACTGGAGGTCCTATGTAATCATCTCCGATAACAGAGCAGTTTGCGATGAGTGGCGGGGGGTGTATAGCATTGCTTCAACCGACCGATCTTTGTTTCTATGGTGACGGCGGCTTAGGAATTGACAACCACAAGATAAGTAAATGTAACAACTAGCTCGGATAATAATAGAAGCGTGATAGATACAATGCACTCGTATAATAATAGGTATATTGTTGTAGGAGTACTGAATTCTACCGTACGTAATGTGTCCGTAGCGCCTATGTATAGCTTCAGCCTTGGCGCCAAGCCATCCCCTACAGTAAAACGCTATCAATCCCGCGCCATTTTTATTGCTTTAACTTATCCTGCATTCAGAAAGGCTACAAATTCTAGGGTTATTCCATAGACTACCATTCGGATTTAACAGTTCGCTGGCTTATCATGGTTTTTGCTCCTTATAGTAAATCAACTATCTATCTTGTATACGCTACAACTAGTTTAGAATATTCAAATTCCTCATCCCGCAAAATGGCTGTATAGGCTGTACCTAAGATTTCTTTTCGAATTTTCTCAGCTTCTCCTCTCATCTGTTCTGCTGTCGAAAGGGAATCCTGAAGCGTTTGTTCCGAGACGCCCTCAGGTTCCATTACCATGGTCTTAGACTTGCCATGAGCACTTTCTACTACGATAGCCTTCTTACGCAAGATCCGTGCCTCCTCACCCCGGCAATCCGGGTATCGAGCCCTGGAAATTTTCAATCCCGCGTCCAATGATTCCCTTAAGTTACAATGTTAGTGATAGAGGAAGTATAAAGTTTGAAACTTCTAACTCACGTGCTCTCCTCAAGGTTGCCAGAAGCAAAGTCAGCACAAGCAATTTTATAATATGACGAGGCCAGATAAACATGCATAGGATTAATTTTGAGAAGTAGCGAGATGCAATATTTAAATGCTTCTTTTGCTCCAGAACAGTCTCCACTGGCAAGTTTCAGATTGCCAATGCCAAAGTAGAGCCTGTAGATGGTCAGTAAAAGTGGAAACTTTCCCCGGAAGATATACCCCTGCATTGGAAAATCGTCGGCGCTGTACAACCTATCATAGATTTGTTTTGCCTCAGCTAACGAATCAAATGCCTTTAAATACTCGCTTTGTAGAACTAGGGTTCGCGAGTAGTTAATCAAACATAGACTAAGCTGCGAATCCGCTTTTCGCACTTGAAAGATATTCATGGCTTTCTGGTAGTGTTGAATAGCCTGCTCAAGCTCACCACTTGCAGATTCGACGTTACCGATGTTCATGTAGGAGTTGCCAGTGAAAATATCATCTTTGCCTAATGTGGATTCACGTATTCGTGTACTGTCCCAAAATATGCCTCGGCTGAGGCTGACGCGGTTCTGTACAAAATGACTCATGGCCTCTACGTTAAGAAGACGTGCATATAGCGGGGAATTTTTGTCTTCGCATGCCTCCTTTGCTAAAGGTATGATTTCCAATACCTCTGAGTTGTTTCCGATCTCGCTAAAGTGCCTGTTTTAATATTAACATGGTCAGAAAAAAAGATAGAAGCCGTGAAATTCACCAGGTAAAATTGGTTAACAGCTCTGCAAACGCAGAGGATGGTGTTAGAGGGTTTTTTTGCTTTTTAAAAGTACTAGATAGCTTGACAAGCGATAGCACGTGCCCAGCATTACTTTGACATATATTCCAACGTTTATAGAGAACGGTACCTGACGTAGTGTTGACTTTGGGAAATGCATGATAAAGAACAAAGCAAGCGTTGTCAAACATCGTCTGCGGTGCAGAGTGCTTGTAATGAAGATATTCAACTTGAATCAAGCGATGAATAGACAGAATGTCATCATTCCGATCTATTAGGCTAAGTTTTTGTAGCTGATCAACAGCCATTTCAACCCTTCGCAGAAAATGTAAGTCTTGTATTCAAAACTAGTTCCCATTTTTTTGAGGGGGCTCTTACTCAAATTCGTCTGAACAGAATTGAAGCGCATTAGGGCTCTCTGCTGTGTCTAGATCAGTTAATAAATTAATATCAACCGAATCCGCGTTTAAACAAGCTAGAATTTCGAGTATAGTTGCAGAATCGCGGTAGTTATCTCTCTCGAGTTCTGCGAATGTCATTTGCCATAAGGTTTTCAATGTGTGATGGTCCCCACTCTCAGCATCTTCCGTCCATTCGTGCCACTTATGCGGATATCGCTCATAAGCCTGTAAAAATTTGTCAAGTTTCGATGATTGTTTCCTGTGATTTATTAAAGCACATATCTGCTGTATTCCAAGAGCAAGTCCTCCTATATGCTCAAGAATTCTTGAAGCCGCGTCCTGCTGTTCCTGGGTAGACGAATCAGCACTATCTATTCCTATGAGTCTATCGAACAAAATTTTGGCATCATCGCGCTGATCTTTCTTGATGAACGGTTCGATTTGTACTGAGACTTTATGAACGTTACTCGCAACGGACTGATATCTGGTGGTAATCAAAAACGCGTCCGGTCGTTCCAAAAGGCATGTAAGGCAGAATATGCTGATATTGTTCTACGTTATCGAATACGAGTAGCCAGCGTCGGTCTGAGTTGATGTTAGACGAGAGAAACTTTGAATATAAATATTTGGATCACACTTACCAGTTGATCTCAGCCATTTTTTAACAATTGACAGGTTGAGCTGATGTGTCTCATGATCAGCAGTGCGCTCGATTCCAAGTAGACCAAGTTCCACAGCGATTTGTGTAAAGCATAACTCTAACGAGCCTGTTGTTTCACTTGGAATCCAAAATATTGCATCATAGTATTTGCGATTCTCCGTCGCGTATTGGAGAGCCGTTTCTGTCTTTCCAACACCTCCAAGGCCCCAGAGGGCGAAGATCCTCAGAGGATCAGCGGACCCCACAGACTCAGAACCTTCCATATAAATGCGAATTGTCCTTAAAATGTCCTCTCGCCCAACAAACAGTATAGTTTTGCTAGACGGGATAGTATATATCGGAAAATTCGCGCTGCTCAGTCTTGTATCGAAAGAAAAATCTGACTCTGTCTTATATCTGTTCTCATGTCCCGCAGTTGCAGATACGAGCCGTTCAAGATGATTCATAGCTTTCTCTATTCGCCCCATAGTTAACTCGAACGCTTCCTCTAGTCTTTCTTTCGGGAAATCCCCTTCATTGCTTAAGTAATAATATCTTCCAAAACCTAGAATCGTGTTTCACCTACCTGGGTTGCGATAGAAGATACCAGAGGTTACCCATAGATCAATAAGGGCTTCAAAGAAATCTAAAATCGAAATTTTTACTTCTTCTGGTTTTAATTCACTAACAAGTTTAACATAATGATTTAGTAGAGCCAACTGTCTTCTTATGTTCTCGATCATTTCTGTTACATGCTCGATCCGTTTTTCAGTATCTCTTTTTGATTTTGCTGCAAGCTGAATCACAGTTAGACCTGATAATCCAGTACGAAGGAATATATGACAGGGAATTTGCTCACAGAGATGACCAAGTGGTAGAACCCCCACAAAGAGCCAGTTACTACTGATCTTGGTGCAATAAGCATTACGAATTGAGCTATGATCTCTCGAAGAGACCTTGAAGTAGATTCCATGGCAGAAAGAAGTCGCTGATAGCCCAAAGTCTTGTCGCTTGTCCGCGCTTGTTGATGCAGACTTTCGAGCAGCTTTTCCGGAGAGTTAAACTTCAATACAACATCATCGTAATCGGGGTATAGTTTATCTCTACATTTCTCAAGCGCTTCCAACCATCGATCTGCTAATAGGTCGCTACTACTCCCATAGTTGCCACTGCCTACAAGTTGAGCTTCCCGCGACGGAAACTCGGGCCGTCGCAAGCTAGATAGGGAAGTAACATCGCGCTGATCGGAGGCAGCCTCTAGGGAGGAGGATACTTCAAAAGACGTCTTTCTCAAGCCCCCCGGATCTGGGCCACCTGTTGACATCTTGCTCATTAATAGCGACGCAAAGGATGAATGCTCTGACTAGAGCTATCAGTAGAGTATTTTGAGGAAAAAGCGGACTAAACGCTGGCAAGTAGATTGGTAGTAAAATAATATGCCTGTGGCGTGTCAGGTAACTTAGCCTTTCTAGTCGCTCTATCGGCGATCATATGCGTACGCATATAAGAGGCATATATGTAAGTACGTGTAATATCGAGAATACTGGTATGGGGGGGCGCGTACGTATATGAGTGGGTGCAGGCCCGCTTGGCAGGGTCCCCATTACACGCTCAGCCTTTCCAGGTGTTCTTACCATACCTCATTTCTGATCCTTGCGATACCTACCGGCTGCAAGCCCCCGCACACTGATCCTAGAGAACAGGAAACACCAAATCCATTCGTCATTCTTACTGTACAGGCCCGGTTGACCGCCTTTACAGATTTGACAGTGCGACCTATGCAATTGAAATTGATAGCATTGTCGTAGTTTACTTTGAGATTGTCTAACAGCACATATAGAGGGATATTAACAAGAAATTGGATAAATAATCCGTATATTTCACCAAGAGTGAGACAGGGGGTCGATTTGTATAGGCACCTGCCCAATTACTCGTATGATCTGTAGTGACATGATCCCCTGAATACCCCATGTTAATCACCACCCTGACTCCCTCCAGTGTTGTTGCAGTCGAGCCGGCTGCTGTTTACTGCGCAGACAAGAACTTTATCGCTTCCAATATTAAGTTCTGTGATATTTGTCGCTTTCCAGGGTTGCACTTTGCTCGTATGTTTCTGTTCGTCGACATTCGCCCCTTCATCCTTAAATTGGAAGGTAGGAACTGAGCTGAAAGGAGATGATGGCATCGTGCAACGGTAACAAAAAATTGACAGTTAAATCGGAGGTTTTTGTTATAGAAATTAATTTTTGTCGCATGTGAACCAAAGGCCTATAGAATATTTGTTCTTTTTGAGTTGTAAGATTTGAGCGAGGAAACGATAAACAAAATTAATGTAAATGTTGTCCTTTATACTGAAATTATTATGTCCCGAGTAAGAGCACTGATCAAATTCTTTACATGTGAAACCTGATCGTCGATCCTTTTGGGATCGATGTACGATTGGACACTTCTGGAAACTCTTATCATCAGCTAAAGCGCCCCGTTTGTATGAAGCTGTGTTACAAACTTTGGAGGTGGGGCTAAGCTGGAGGCTAGTTGTATGTAGAAAAGCGGGGTTAAATCTATCTGTTTCTTGCATAGCCTGATACGCACATAGATTAGTAGATACCATAGTAATAACATTAGGTAAAAGTGCCATATATTAAAGATTTCTCGCAGTCGTATTGATATCAGCTATCAAATGGAAGACTCAAAGAACAGCTATTCATCGCACAAAAAACCGTTAGATTCCTTACACGTAACGGCGCTGCCTAAGTTTTAGAAAATTAATTAAGAGCTTGCCAAATTTGTTTAGAGACTTATCAACCGATCAGACGTCATTATCTTTTAAGAACCTCAGCCGTGGGATTCTTCACAAAGAAAGCAGCATGTATCATTTTCTAATATCATTCATTTTGCATTCCGCCCAGGGACGATTTTGAGATAACAATACTCCTTGTCTCGACGCTATACCTTCTAGGAGCATCTTGAGGTGTGTCTGGATGATCGAATGCGACATGCGGACATACTAAATGCTTTAACTTTGGCTGATTCGAATTTTGGGGGGGGGCGCCCACATCTTGCTTGAGATCCGCCTTGAGAATCGTACACGACAAACACCCACGGCTCTTCCGATGTCATTTGGCTTAGCCAATACCTGTATCCGTTAGAATGATGCTGTAGAAGAGTTTTATGTGCTGACCATTGCTGTCGAGGGCTGTAAAACACGTGGAATATTTCACCGACTTTGTCTGGTCTCACGCGATCGCATCGAATCAGGTCTTCAGGAACAACGCTTCTAAAATCACAAAGTGCTAAAGGATTATCTTCCAGGATCGGCGTTATGGTCCTCCACGTGCTACGCGAGCTTTTAATCTTCTTTAACTGTCTTAGACTTGGAGAAATACTTGATCAGTCGAACACGGTACCCAGGCTGGAGGTATTTGCGTCGATCTTCGTCGCTAAGATGGCTTTTTATAATGACTGGGCCGCTGTGAAATGTGGCGTCTCCATGGCAAGTTAGCTAAAAAGAAAAGGCTAGCTCAAAGTCCCGATTGATATCGCGATTAACTTGCCATTATGAACAGCTATTTCCCATATCAGTGCCATAGAAACAAGTTGTGGTGCCTGGGTTATCCGTACTTCTAGCGGGTATATTGATCTCCAGAGGATCCATGAGGTCGATTTCACTTTTCTCATAATCTTGATTCTTGCGAAGCTAGAGTGGATTGTCAGCCTATATTACTGACTATGATTCTGAATCTCCATCGGAACAACGTACCGTGATATTGTAGCAAACTACATGCTCTGCTCCAGTGAACCTTTTTAGAACAGTTTCAGTTTCTCTCTTATAAGCTTCCGTATCTTCAATTGAGTTCAATTGGAGATGCGCGCTTTTGTGAGGTACAATTTCGAAGCCACACTCGGATATTTTGAAGTTCTGCTCTTGTTGCCGTATATCAGTTATCTCTACATCATGGGTCTCTAATTCAATGTTGGTGTGCTTGACCGGATTGAAGCCTATCTTAGGTGAAACTAATGTCGTAAAGGGCTGTTCGGTTTTATAAAGAGGTAAGTTTTTAATAAAGGAAAGCGTCGCTGTTGTAGGAATCATACTGGATCGTCGCAAATTTGTTATAACGATTAATTATCAAATAATTTCTACAAAGAAATAGCATTTCTCGGAAAGCCAAAATCACATGATCTAACGCTAAGAGTCGGCACGAATCATCGAGTGGGACGGACAGCTAGATCCCGAAAATCGAAATTGTTGTAGTGTTACTTTATGTAGGCAACGGAGGATCGAGCATTAAAGCGGGGAAAGTACGTCGGATATTATCGGTTCGCGTTAATCGGCCAGCCTTGTCTCCCTTATCTATCCTGTTCTTAGACTCCAGACTCCCAACCCCTCACATACGCCCCCACTTCCCATATCAGCTGTTCTCAGTCCGAAGTATAGCGTTAGCCATGGTCTTAAACGAACTGACCCGCGACCTGCACAATAACCAGGCAAAGCTGTAGGAAGGCGAGAACAACCGATAATCCACCTATATTGACGACGACCCAAAATGTCCAGAATCGCAACACATCCCGCCGGTCGTGGAGAAGAGTGTTCAAGTCACCGGGGTTCTGTGTGTCCATATAGTTTTGAAGGGCCAGGAGCTTTTGGCCTAGGTACGGAAAATCTTCGCGCGCCGAGTACACAGTTTTGAACGGTATTTCGAGCTCCTGGAAAAAAACAGATACAGCATTCTCGGTGTGACTACGCCAGTCTCTCGACTTTAGCTCACCCAGCAGTGGGTCGATTGGGTCTTGTGGGAGATTCTGGGGGAACAGGAGGCCACTGTCACGCAAATCTCTCCCTGACTTGGAATCTTGACTGAATATCATTTGAAGGGAGCATAAGATCTCGCAGAACAGATCATCAGGAAAGACTTCTTCTGTATGTGTAGCCCCTCCGAGGCCGTGATGGGATCTAGAGAAGTACTGCTTGAGAAAGCTACAATTAACAGATCTAGTTAGCCGGTAAGTCCTCATAACGCTGTCTTTTGCTGTAAATGGGATCTGTACACACCCTTTAAAAACGTCCATGGCAGTGTCGTTTATGCATACCATACCACAAAATGAAGGGCACGAGAACAAGGTCAGGATCTGAGAATGGTGGTCGAAGTCAAGATGTTCACAGATGCTTTCTGTCCATCGAATTCGAACTTTGCCTACGCGTTTCAAAGAGTAGTAGCTGATATTCGAGGATATTAAAGCATCAGAATAGAACGTATCTGATGTTACTGATCTAGATACCTTGTCCCACTTGGCCGAGATAATGGGATGGGGTATAGAGAGGCTGAACTGAGAAAGCACGTAAGCAAATGGCTGAGTGGCCAAATATGCGGCCTCAGCAGGCTCCAAGGCGTTTGAGATTCTCTTTCTAGACTGCCTTCGCCGCCTAATTATATTGTTCGTGTTCGTCATCACATTGGCCAACTTTAAGAAACCTTTCCTAGGATCCGTGTTTGGATTGTACAACATTGTGATCCATCCTACTAGCGTGAATGCAAGCTGAAACGCGTCTTCTTTGTCGCCTTCCAGGTCCGGCAACAAGTGTGCTGCCCGTAGTTCTTGACAGACCTTATGTATCGTAATGTTTTCGCTTCCGCAAAATTGATCTGCAATGCAATCACCGGCAAAGAAGAAACACTGCTCGAGCGACAGGCGAGCGCCATTCTGATCGTATAAATTGCCCCAGTATGAATGCATAGTTCTCGAAAGATGGTTGTTGGTGGCGTCGCAAGAGCTGACAGACGTCAACAGGGTTCGAAGATGTTTTTTGTACCATGTTGTGCATTGCAGCGGCCATGATGTCCCGTAGGCCGCGGATTCTGGGGGAGGAGAACCGCCCGAAAAAAAGCTGGTTCCCAGCCTACTTAAATCGACGTCTGTCAAACGATTAGAAATTCCAATCAAGTAATTGGAACTTAATTTCTATCTCGCCTGTATTCGTGGCTACCGAGGGACGCACTTGCCATGTATCTTAGTAAAAATTTTCTCGGACTAAGCCGCAGTTTTGCGCTGCAGAGTTTTGAATTGAAAGTAAATATTCAGTTGTTGTATACGAATGTTGTGGATCTCTGTCTCCCGTAGGCTTTCCTCGTCTACTTATATTTGGTGAATATGAACAGGCCAGAGAGGCTTTTGGGTGAACTTCAGATAAAACAGGTGCGAAATATGCAGCAAGTCGGGCGTGGACGCGGCACGGTGAGTCGGTGACATGCATGATGGGCAAGGCGCAGCGTAAAGCCAGGGCTGGCTACCTACAGCCTGACGATAAACTGTTACCCTTCGATGCCCAAAGATCCAACGTTAATTCCTGTATATGTTCCGCAACCACTTCGCATATCCATTCAAGCTGATTAAATAAATTTTCATTTATAGATCCGTCATATCCCGGTCACCTGGCCTATCGATCCCTCAAGATATTCATATATCGAGCTTTTCTCGCAATCACACTTCCACCATCTGTCCGTATCACACATATGTGAAAGAGATATAGGGAAAGAGGATGGATCAAATTCAGGCAGTCGCGAATCATTTTGACTTCCAGCGAAGTGATTATAATTATAGTGGACATCGGGTTAAAATTAGACGGGTATACGTGGAGATTTAATTATTTTCGCGCGTTAATATTACGTATTTAAAAATAGTAATTATATTATATAATAACGTATATTATAAATATTATTTTATCTATATTTTATACCGTAAACGTTATTTTATTTATATTGTATACCGCGAACGTTATTTTATTTATATTTTATATTGCGTATATTATTCGATTTATATTTTTTATTATAAATATATTTCGTTTATATGTTATATCGTAAACGTTATACAACCTATATTATATATTATAAATAATATAAAGTTTATTAATAATTTCGATAATACGTACAAGTCACGTTTACATATGCTACGCGCGAGTTCCGCCCGGATTTTTTTGATTTTCTATGAACGCGACACTAAACGAATGAACTAGCAGACAACTGCTTATTTGCAAACTTGCGAAAGCCAAACAATTAACATGTCAATCTCCAGCTAAAGCGTACGGAGAGCACCAATAACTAACTCGAATTTAGTACAAATAAAGGTCGGGGAAAAATAACATGATGCAAATCGACTGGCCAGGGCAGTCAAAGGAATGAATCACCAAATCAACGCACGGAAAGACAGCAAATTGCTGTTCTCACCATCAACCAATTAATATCGGGTTACTCAAATTCTTCGGATGCCTTCAATCTTCGGAAAATCAATGCCCCATCTTCCTTCGGTGCCGGTCCAGGCCTGATTTCCACGCGAATTCGGCCCTACACACACACCTGAAGGTTGGAATTGACTCGTGAACTTTCTTGGAGTGGCGATCGACGCCTCTGCGATCGCTGAATCTCTGCTCACATCCATCTATTCTACAGTAGAACCATTGCTTGCATTTGTGGGTTCTGGCTGATATTAGTTGACTATTCTATGAGGGAATCGGTCTTCACTTACTTCGCAAAGGGATATTTGGTATCACACTCGCTGCATTGCTTGAATGCTGGAGTGATATGTCCTGTGCTAGTCTTGATAACCCGATTGTCCGTAGCTGGTACTGGGTGTGTTATTTGAAAGTTTTCCTGTGAACTTGATGTGGAAGATTGTGATGATGGTGTATGTGAGGCTGAAACAGATGATCGGCTATGGCAGTTAGAGATCGGGGATGATGCCTCTAATGCCAAACTAGTTGTTGCAGTCGGAGCCGGAAAGATAGCCCGTGACCCTTGGGCTTGCGATGGGTCGCTTGTGGTCCGAATTATGTCATGGTCGCCTACACTTGTAGTCGACTCAGATCCGGCAGCCAATTCGAAGAATGGATCGATAAAGCATTCGTTGTTGTCGAGTTGAGGCAGAAAGATATTATCCGAGTTTTTGATCCATGGTTGGAAGGAGAAGCCTGTTGTAGCGTTGAAATGTTCATTACCATTGCTTTTTGACCTAGTGGAATGATCACTGTTTTTTGGGTTTAGAATAACCTGACCTGGGTCCCCGGCTGGCGAGACCCTTTACCGGCAAGGCTATTGTTGACGTCTGAGAAGTACTAAGGAAATCCTCCGCGAAACGACCTATCACTGTCCAACGCCTACTCGAAACAGGCACTGGAAGAGCTACAACGGTGGTGGTGCTGCTCCTGTCAGTATACTTGACTAAAGGGCAAATCATGTTCAGTGTTAACTCACGATGCCAGCGATGTTTTTGCCAGCGATGTCCTTGGCAACAATCGGACTCCATAGAGTTCAATTTAATTGGTCCATTGGGGTTTCAGACACAACGACTACTTTGCAACCTCTCTTGACCCAATCTTAGGATAATAAGGCAGAAAAACTAAGGACAGTGAGTGTTCACGATTTGAGCACAAAGAGAAAGGACATTGAAGACTTTTAATATTAATGTTAAGCAGACTTGCTGGTGATGCCTGATCGCAAAATCCTTCGGATGCCTTGTCCTCAGCCTCAGCCACGTTCGCGTAATCCGAGGAGAGGGGTGCCGCCAATAGGGTGCCGTTGTCTCCTCACCCGAGTCCACGCCACACTCCCGCATTATTTTTTGATGTGAGGCTGACAGGAAAGATGCCACCAATCAAGTCGAAGCTCGAGCTTACCTGGGCCTTACCGACAATTTGCGCCTTATGCCATCGTCTGCCTAGTTCAAGATGCCCTCAACACCAGCCATTCATTTCTGTCAGCCCTAACTCCTGGTTACTGATGTATTTGCTAAAAATTTGAAGACGAGACTCTGCAGGATAAGCTGCAGATCAGCCCTGACGATCTGCGGTGCCGATTGATTATGCAAAGATGCCACTTCAGAGAGCCAATCATTTCTGTTCGATGACGTTGCGAGCCCGTGAGTATGTTCCAGATGTGGAAATCACGAATCATACAGAGATGCCATAACCAACAGCCAACCGATTTTTCGACTTTTTACCCATGAGTGAGAGCTGACTTAACAGAAATGTGCTAGTTGAGTATATAGAAGCCACGAGAGTCCATACCGTCGGCTCAATGGCAAAGCATATCGACGTGTTTTGTTGAACGAAACAAAGTTATGGCTCAAAAAGATTCCCATTGCCCGTCGTCTGGCTTAGGTGAGAATTTTTTTCCTAGCATTGGCGCCATTGTAATTAACAGAAATAACCGTTAGGAAAATTGATGGACTTTCCTCAAGCTTCCGTGAGGGATCGTAAATGTAACATCAATGGAAAGACCTCGCAAGGTGAGTTTTCAGGATTGAGCGATTATTAAAATAATCTGATTGACGTAGAACAGATGATGTCGGCGAAGCAACACTCGAGACCTCTTGTGAGGGCAGTACTTACCTGGAGGACAGCCTAGCATCATCTTGCACAGACGATTTATTCAAAATTGTCACAAACAATAATCCGAGTAATTGTTCGAGTCGAGAGAGCACCAACGTTCGAGCAGTCTCACCTAGTGCAAATGGTCCCGTCAACCCCAAACTAGCGGACAACAATGGTAACTCTAAAATCATGGCCAGTCCTGCTATGGCACGGTGGATGGATGAAACAGCGCGAGAAGAACCATGGACTGCATCCTCCCAGCTCGGACTCATGAACAACAATTATAATGTTCGCCACCGATGTTGAATATCACTTCCAATAGTACTCGGACCAAGGTAAACACCGTAAACCGAAAACCAAGCATTGCCTAAAAGACCTTCAGTCAGCTTCTCTGCTGCACTGACCGCCATTGCTCGGATCATTATCCGAACTACTTCCGAACTGCTAGCTCAACATATGCGTAGTCACCTGTGCCGCAAGCGTTAGCCTTTCCACGACGTAGAATTGGTAATTTGTCGAAGGTTACATCGGTGAAGGAAGGTGCCAACAAGTCTGTAGCAGTCAGCAAATTCTTCTGCGCGAAACGTCGCATGGCAATCTAAGAAACTAACCACTAGCGGGGCATGGTCCCTGCACTGCGAACTGAGCGCTAGCATACGAAGCACTTCGTAAATTCCTTCGCGGCACCAACTTGTCTTGGCCAAGATATAGCGAATCCTTTGTGATTATTATTATTGGACTTGGAGAATGAAAAACATCAAAATCGCCCACGTCACGGTACTTTGTATAAGCTGCAGGTAACACAAGGAATATCGTACGGCTCGTAATTTGACGCCCGAAAGCCGCATGTCGACAAGGCAGCTACAACCATCGGTTTGGATGGGCTAAGAGGGAGCAAGTCAACACGCATGGTGTGCTTTTTCAGCATTGCTCGATTACCCACTGAGATTTGAAAGAGGTGTTCTAAAGCAGGGATCATCGTACTTCGTACACTTTGACCATTTTGCCAAATAGCTAAGCTTCCAAAAACCAAGCTGATGCCTGCACAGACAATGTACATAGTATTAATTCATGCCTTGTTAAAATAGCACCTAACTTTTTTTTAGATTACAGATGACCTATCCAATCAACCATGCCGTACCAACACAATAGACATTTCAAACGCCTAAATTCCTGATCGCCGCTCTAGAATTAGCTCCCCAACCCCT
>JANIPN010015287.1:0-23843 GCA_027478595.1 Erythroxylum anguifugum
ATTTTAAATATTTTTTAATTTTTAATTTTTTAATTTTAAAAAAAATATATAGAATATAAAATAAATATAATTATATTTTATAAAGAGATATAATCTATAGATTTATTTCTCTTTTAGAAATACTCTATATATTTTTCGATAGAGTTATATCTATTAGTTTAATATATCTAAAATAATAATATTTAAATATATTTATAATAATTAATAATTATAGATTAATTACTAATATAATTAGAAAATACTACTAAATAGTAATTATATCCGAGCGCTAATATAAATACTTTTATAAAAAAAATTCTCTCGGCGGAAATTTAATATTTAATAATAATAATATTATTATTATCGCGCGAGCGCGACTATCTATATAAATAAAAGAAGACTATAGTAAGAATATTTCTATTTACGTAGATAGATAAATAAGCGATTATATATATATATATATATATATACGCGAATTACGCGAATTACGCGTATATATATAAATTAAATTATATTAATAATTTAGTAATTCGAAATTATTTTTAAAAATTAGTTAAAATCGTAATATCTAATTTATATATAGTTAGAACTATAAAGATCTAAATTAAATCGAGATCTATTATAATCTTTTCTTTAATACTATATCGATAACTATATTAAATTTTAAATATCGTATTAAATATTATATCGAATATATATTATATAGATCGTAATTTACTATTAATATTATTAATATAGTATCTATATAGTTTAATTATACGATACTAATATAAAATAACTCTATCTATTAAACGCTATAATATCGAAAAATCGAAAATTTAATTCGTTTTACTATCGCGCTAAAGAGACGATCGATAGCTATATATTTAATAAATTTAACGATCTCGCTTCGAATAATCTCGCTCGCTTAAATAGTTTTAAGATCTTTAAAAAAATCTTTCGATTCGAGAGTAAATATTTAAATAAAACGAAAGCTCTAAAGAAATTAATTAAAAAGAGAAAGAGAAAAAATAATATTTTTAATAAAAACGAAAAAACTCTAATAGAGAAATTAAATAAATTACTAAAAAGAAAGAGAATAGAGATAAATAAGAATAGTTAGAAATAAATCGCTAGTACTAATAATTAAAATATATATTATCTATTCTCTATATATAACGTCTCGATATCTTCGCTATACGCGAACGTATTAAATTTTAATCTATATAAAAAATTTCGTATATATATTCGATATAATAATTAATCGAAATTAAAGAAATTAATCGAGTATAGTTTATATCGTCGTAATTATATAAGAAATTTTTACTATAAATTAAAAATAAAGTATAATTATAAATACTCGAATTTCGTCCGAAATTACTATAGTTTTAAGAACTACTAATATTATTATTAAGAAATATAAATATTACTCGAAGATAGTCGAGTATTATAATATAAATACTCTTAATAAAGTATCGAAGATATCCGTCGAAGAATTAAATATATTTATAAATTTAGAATTAAATTTATACTCGAGTATAAATTTAGCTCTATATTTATATTCGAATATATATTTAAATATTATTTAAAAATATATTCGAATATTTATCTATAAATATAAATTACTAAATAAAAAAAATATAAGCTATTTTTTTTCTCTCGGAGATACTCTATATACTTTTCGATAGAATTATATCTATTAGTTCGATATATCGGAACTCTTCTCTTACTATCGTAGTATTTTCTTTATAGTATTTTTATTATAGATATCTTAGATATTTACGATTACGGATATTTCTAGATTTAATATAAGATATAAATAATTTAGTTAATTTTTCGATAGAACTATTCTTCGGATTCGCGTATAAGATATATATATAGCTCGAAATTCGAAATATAGAGCTTAGAGCTTAGAGTATAATAATAGAAATATTAAACGTATATTAATATAATAGATTAAATAATTCTATTTTAATCGACTATAATTAACTATTTTATTCGCTATCTTATTTCTTTAATAAAATAATTAAGCTCTCGACTAGCTTCGTATTCGTTAAATCCGATCTCGAATTATTAAGATTCTTTATATTCTTTTTAACTAACTTTTTTAACGCGCGAGAGATATTTTTATCTAATAGTTCGAATAGATTAATAAATATATAGAGAGTATATTTATATCGATTCCGATCGTAATTTTTAGCGCTATTTTCGTCCGTAATAAAGAGCTCTTCTATTTCCGAAGCTTTTTCGAGAAACTTTTTATTTATAATCTTCGGCGCTTTAGCTATTATAATAGATAATTAGTTATTCGGAGTTAGTATAGAGTAGCGAGATTAGAAGATATATATCGGTAGTAGGATTAAGATAGCTTATACGACTAAGATCGATATAATATTCGGTATATTCGATATATTATTAAGAAAGAGAAGATTTCGGAATATACTAGTTTTATAATTCTTCTTTAACTACTCGTAAATTATAGAGTTATAAATTTTTATTTACTCGGATTGGTTCGACTATCGGATCGTATATATAATTTATATATATTCGCGCGTCGCGTATAGAGAGAAGAGATATCCGCTAAGATCTCTCGTCTTCGCTCTATACGAGCGCGCGACTATACGACTATACGATCGTACGATCGTATCAGTAGTTATATTAATATTATTATTATTATTAAGTGCGAAGCTCTCGACGGAAATAATAAAAAATTATCTTAGAGATTAGTTAGTATCGGATACGCGAATACTACTATTTATATCTCCGATTTATATATAAATATAGTCTACGATTTAATATTATAACGGCTTAAGACGTAGCTAGAAAATCTATATATATTAAATAAGCTATTTTTTAATTTAATTCGATTAAAAATAGCTTAATTTCTAGAGTTAGAATTATTCTATTTATTAAAAATCGACTTTTTAGTAAAAATTACTAATATTTCTCGACTAAAAAAAAACTTAGAATTAGTAACTCTAGGATTTAATCTATATAAATCTATTTATAAAATAGCTATTTTTAGAACTATTTTTTTAATATATTTTCTTACGATAGTAAATCTTAATTACTAATTAATAGTCGAATTTTCTCGCTTAAATAACTATTTTAGATATTTCTCTCTCTAATTTCTCGTAAATTATTACTATTATTATCGCTTTTACTCTCGCTATTATTACTATTTTCGGTAATTTCGATATCGCTATTATTCTTTTCGGAAATAGTAGAATCTTTTTTACTATAGTTCTCTATCGATTCTAATTCCGATAGACTATTTTTATTACTAATACTATAGAGATCTATATTATCTATATCTCTATTTTCTAAAGCGATAATATCTTCTATATTAGTATTTTCGATATAATTTTCTATATTAATAGTTAATTCTATAGATTTATTCGATTCGATATTTAATAAATATAATTTCTAATATTCTTATTACTCTTTATTTTCTTTATATTAATATATATTTTAGTTTTTTAATATTATAAATTTTTTAATAGTCTTTTCTTATAATCTATTTCTTAGTTTTATAATAATATTAGTTAATTACGAAAATACTATTTCTAATATCGTAAAGATAGTCGAAATAATACTAAAATATTTAAATAATAGAAATAAAATCGGAAATTTATATTATTTTAATTTCTAATAGTCTACTAAATTACTTTATAAAAAATTAATATCGATAAAAGAGAATTACTATATATAGTAATAATAATTTATCTTTTAATTCTTTAGATTTTTATTAAAATATAAATTATATTTCTTTAATTTATCTTATTTATTATTTTTTTTCTATTTTAGAAATAAAAGAGTAATATCGCGTTTAAATATTTTATATTTTTTATTTTTTTTATTTTTCTTTTTTTTAATAGATAAAATTATAGTTTTATTATTTAATAATTTATATCTAATAATAGTTAATTTATTAAATCTTTTAAATATAGTTTTATATATCTTATCTTTTATATATAGAGATAAATTTTCTTTTTATTTAATTTATTTCGATTTAATTAAATCTAAAGCTTTTGAGAGAATCTAATTTATATTGTAGATCGAGAATTATATTAAGAATTAAAATAAAATAGTTATCGTAATAACTATCGAATCGATTTTTAATAGAATACTATTTTAAAAATTTATTTAAAGCTTTTAAATATACTTCTTATAGAGTAATAGACTATATTAATTATTAGTTTATAAATTAATATTTATAGTCTTTTAAATTACTTATTAATAATTTATTTTCTAAGTTTTTCTTTAATCGAATATATATTTTATATATATATAGTATAGCTATACTAATTATACTATAGCTCTAAATTTAGAATAGTCGAATAGAGTATATAAATATCTCTAAAATAGCTAAATAATTATCTAAATAGATAATTTCTTCTTTAGTAAAATAGTAATTACTATTTTTTTCTTTTTATAATAATTTCGATAGAGATAATATAGTAGTTTAGATCGCTAAATATAGTCTAATAAATTAATCTAATATATTATATATCGCGATCTAACTTTCCTACGACTAATTTCAGCTCTCGGAGTTAATTATCTATTCCGATAATAGCGCTTTTACTATTTTATCTCGACTATTAAAATTCTTATATCTTTATTTCGCGCTATCTCTATCGATCTTTATAAGATTTATCCTTCTATAAAATAACTATATCGATCTAAATTCTTTAGAAATTCCTTTAAAGAAGAATACGAATCTTTTATTATAATTTATATTTATTTAGTTTAATTTCTAATAGATAACTCTCTCGTAAAATAGATAATATATAATTTTTTATATTATCTATTTATTAATATTCTTAATAGCGTATTATTAGACTCGACGAAATAATAGTAAATATCTTCGCTAACTCTTATAGCTCTAATTATCTATAGTACGAAATTTCGTAATATAATAATTCTTTACTCTCTAAGATTATTAAGTTCGAATTCGAAATAGATAATAATATATAATTCTTAAAAGATATTATAATTTTAAGATATTATAGTCGAATTAATCGCTATATAGCGAGAGATAAAGAGATAAAGAGATTTAAAGAACTCTCTATAGTAAACTATATATCTAAAAAAAGAAATATATAAATAGAAAATAGCTTTCTAAACTAGATAGTATATATTAAAATCGCTAAGATTCTAAATAGTAGTAATAGAGAACGATTTAATATTAATTATTAATTATATAAGAAATATAAATTTAGAAAAATCTCTAAATTATAATATTATCTATCGATATATCGAAAATCTAAATTAATATCTTAAATTATATATATTACGAATAGTAATAGTAACGATATTTTAATAGTATTATTTTTAGTATTCGAAATTTATATTATAGTCTAAAGAAAGCTTAAATTAAGCGCGACTAAACGAAGAAAATTACGTATATAGTTTCTTATCGCTATATAATTTAATCGATAGTAGATTAATAAGAGACTAATAGTAATTTAATAGATTAATAGAAACGAAATTTTCCGAATTTAGAAAAGAAAGAAATAAGATCGAGATTAATCGATTTATAGAAATAGCGACTAATAAAGATATTTTCTTATTTATTATATATATACGATTAGTCTAATCTATAGTAATTATATTATCGTTCTATTATCTAATTTTCGTCGATCTCTAATTAATTAATCGCGATCTAAATAATCGATAATCTATAGTATAATTTACTAAAAGAAAGAATAATAATTAATAACTATAGACTAATTACTAGCGTGGTTAAAAGATACTATTAAATAGTAGCTGTATCCGAACACTAATATAAATACTTTTATAAAAAAATTCTCCCGGCGGGAGCTTGATACATAATAGTATTAATATTATTATTACCGCGTAGATACGCACAGGCGCGACTACCTATATAGATAAAAGAGAACCGTAATAAGAACACTTCTATCTACGTAGATAGACGAGTAAGCGGTAATATATATATATATATATATATACGCGTATATACGCGAATTAGATTAGATTAATTCAGTAATTCGAGACCACTTTTAAAGATTAGTTAAAATTGTAATCTCTAATTTACGTATAGTTAGACTATAAAAGATATAGATAGACTTATAATTCTTTCTATATTTAACACTATACCGATAACTATATTAAGTTTTCAATACCGTATTAAATATCGGATCGAGTATATATATATAGACTATAGCTACTACTATTAGTAGAGGTCTTTGGCAAGGTATCAAACCAAAGATCTCAATTGAGATTTCAATTGTATAATACTAAGCCGCTTATCCCGTTTAGCTTATAAATATATTTCTATATAAATTAGCCTATAGTAGTTTAACTAGCGCAATTTGAACCCCTAAGTGTCTATCTTTAATAAAATCTCAGAATTAATCTATTTTCTATATAATTTTAAGCTTTATAAAGCTATAGATATCTCTATAATAGATAATAAGACCGATAAGACTATTATACTCTTTCTATTACTATATATAGTGCGAAAAAGAGCTATAAAAAGAGCTATAAGATCGTATCGACTCTCTATCGAGTATAATCGATTCGATTTCTCGCTTAAACTATAATCTAAGACTAAAACTAAATATTTTCTACGATATATATCTAAATTATAAGATATTAAAAGCTTATATATAGTAGCTTTTCTAAGAATAAATTCTATATATTAAATCGATTTTTAGAAATCGATATAATTTAATATAAGAAACGATATATATCTCTATCGGATCTATTCTTTATATATCTATTAATTCGTCTATTATATCTCTTAAGATAGTAAGAATTATAGAGAATTCTCGATCGATCGAAGAATTATCTCTTATCGCTTTTTAACTCGATATTAATATATCTTAATAAGCGTTTTAGAACTATTATCGAGTAATATCTCTCTCTTATTCTCTCTCGGATCGAGTATTTCGCTTATAAACTCGATTTAAATAGCGACGAAAGAGAGTATATTTAAGCGTAGATCGATAGTATATTTATAAGGATTTATCGACTCTCGAAATATCAAAAGATATTCTATAGTAGATATAAGAGACGCTATAGTATTAAATAATAAGATATTATATTACTAGATAGTCTAATTTATTTATTAATAGGACTATAGTTCGAAAAAATTAATAATAATCGTATAGTGATAGAATCGAGTTTTGATAATAGATTTAGAGAGATATTTTAATAACTATTTATAATACTATTAATATTAATAATAATTAGTTATTTATCGATATATCTCTTCGATATATCTATAGAGATAGTATATATATATCTATTTTATATAATATTATAATCGACTTTAATAAAAACTATCGTGCCGCTAATATCGAGAATCGCGCGACTAATCGTCGATTATTCTTAATAAGAATATCTATCGAATACACCTTTAGATTAATATAAAATCTATAGATAAAGAATATATTTTAATATTTATCTCTAGTATAATAAGACGCCGTTATATACTTTTATCGTATTATTATTTTATTAACTAATTACTTTATATATATATAAGAAAACTAAATCTCGAAGCGATTTAACTATAATTCTCTTACTATTAAATAGTATATAGTCTAAATCTACTCGATTAGATAATAAATTTATAGTTCTGAATTATCTATTTTAGCGTTAATATATATAACTCTCGAGTTTAATAGTTATTACTCTCGAGTTCTCGAGTCTAATAGCTATTAGATTCGAGATTAGAATTTATTTATTTCTAAGAATCTTAGTTATTTCTCTTAAAGTATTCTTTAATATAAATTTTATTTTATTTATTTCGCTCTTTATTTCGATTTAAAATTTATCGAATTCTCTTATATAAGTTTTAATCTTTTATTTTCGAGTTTTAATTTCTTCTTTTTTTCTTTAATCTTTTAGTTTATCTCTTTTTTACTCTATCTTTAGACGATCTTATTAATATTAATAAGTTCGATCGACGTAATAAAAGAAGATAATAATAAGATTATTTTTATTTCGCCGTAAGCTCCGCGATCGATTAGAGTTTCGAGATATTTACGATTTATCTCGACGAACGAATATCTTAGTATATTTAACGATCGAGAGTTTAGAAGAAGTGAAGAATAACTCGGAAAAGAATTTATAAAGTATATTTTAGATAGAATTCTTAATATCGATATCGATAATCTCTAATAATCTACTATAATCTATTTTTTTATAGCTTTTATCTCTTTTATATTTACGTAAATCTTATTTCGCGATTTAAATATTAATAATCTTTTAATTTAATCGAATTTTATAGCGCTCTCTTTTCTTTAGTTAATCGCGATAATATTTCTCGTATTCCGTTTAATCTCGTAGTAATAATAGCTATTATATATTCTTTTTTTCTATTCTAATCGTCTTAAATTTAATAGATTATAGATATTAATTAATAATACGATCTATATATTTTCGCGCTATAATTAAATTTAATCGTTTTTTATATAGTATTTTATATTTATTAATAATATACTCGTAAAACGCTAGAATATTATTACTCTATTCTTTATTTTTATATAATTCGCGATATTTAAAATAGAGTCGAAAGAGTTTTATCTTATTATTATATTTAATATATATATATATTACGCGTTTCGGTCCCGATTTATTTAAAATATCGCTCGATAGACTATATATCGTAACTATATTTTGCGACGATTCGATCGAAGAAATATACAATAGAAATAGCTCGTTTTAGATAGTAAAATCGTAGTTAATATCGATCGGATCTTACGAAAAATTATAGTAAAGTGTCCGTCGAGATATAGAGCTAGAAATTATCGATTAGTTAGAAGAAAGCTCGAGATCGAGTTTATCGAGTTTATCGAGTTTCTTAAGAATATTATAAGCTTTAATTCTTTATCTTTAGCGTATAGAAATAATAGAATCGAGTATATAAAGCGACGATAGCTTAGTATTAGCGCGAAAGCTCGTATTTCGTCTATAGTATATAGATAGATACTACTATAATTACGATCGTAATATCGATATCGGAGATAGCTCTATAAGCTTATTTTCGAGAAATTAAGATTTCTATAAGCTTTAGATAAGAATATAGACTATAATTGAACGATAAGAATAAATTAAACTATTAATTTAATTTAATTATCTATTCTATAGTGTATATAGATAGATACGATTTCGCTTACTATATATATTAAAACTATATCTTAATAATTAAGATTTGATCTTAATTTCGGTTTATATTATCTTTCTAATTAGATATAGTAGTCAATTGAAATCTTAATTGAGACCTTTACTAAAGATCTCTAGTATAGTATCCGTATAATTTAACTATACAATACTAATACGAAATAGCTCGGATCTCACAATATCGAAGATTATCTACGAGATACTCGATAAACTCGCGAAAAAGAAGCTTCGTAATTATATACTAAGTACTATTAATAGTATAGATAGTCTCGATATAATCGATATCTTTCTCGAAATCTTCGAGATAAATAACGTAACGAAAAGATTTCTTAAAAAATTACGTAAAAGAGAGAATCTTAATCTCGGAGATAATAAAACTCTAATAAAAAAATTAGATAAGCTACTAAGAGAGAAGATAAAAAAAATAGAGATAGAAATAGAGAAAAAGAATAGTTAGAAATAAATTATCTAATACTAATAGTCGAAAATATACTATTTATTCTCTATATTATAACGCTTCGATATCTTTATTATATATAAGCGCGCTTTGAATTTTAATCCGTAAAAACTTTATACGTATATTCGATATAATAATTAGTCGAAGTCGAAAGAATTAATCGAATATAGTTTACGCCGCTATAACTATATAAGAAAAGCTTTTACTATAAGCTAAACGATAAACTAAATAGATAAACGTTATTATAAACTAAATAGATAAAGTATAATTATAAACACTCGAACTCCGCCCGAAACCGCTATAATCTTAATAACTACTAATATTATTACTAAGAAATATAAATATTATCCGAAAATAGCCGAATACTATAATATAAATATCTCCGATAAAGTACCGAAGGTATCCGCCGAAGAGAAAAAAAAGAATAATATTAAGATAATAAATTAATATTACTCGACTCTAATATATTAAAAAATTAATCTCTATTATTAAATAATAATTAATAATAAAACTGAACTATAGACTAACTACGTTAGTAATTAAATAAAAGACGCTAATAAATAGCGGCCGTATCCGAACGCTAATATAAATATATTATAAAAAAAATTCTCTCTATAATAGGAGCTTTATACTTTAGTAATAATAATATCGCCGCGATCGCGGCCGCGCGCGCGTCCGCGCGTAGATAGAAACGAGAAACTATAGCGGAGATATCTCTTCTATCTACGCGCGGATAGATAAGTAAGCGATTATATATATATATATATATATAGATATATAGATTATATATATATATATAGATTACGTTAATAATCTAGTAATTTAGAATTACTTTTAAAGATTAATTAAAATCGTAATCTAACTTATATATAGCTAGACTATAAAAGATATAAACGGATCGTAATTCGCTATAATCTTTCTATCTTTAATATAATACTATATCGCGATAACTATAGAAAATATTATATCTTATATTAAATATCGTATCGAGTATATATATATCGAATATATATCTATCGTATAGATCGTAGTTTATTATTAATATTACTAGTATAGTATCTATATAGTCTAACTATACGATACTAATACGGAATAGCTCTATTTAAATTTTATAATATCGAAAATTATCTACGAGATATTTAGTAAACTCGCGAAAAAGGAGTTTTATAACTATATATTAAATACTATTAACGATATCGATACTCTCGATATATTTAATATTTTTCTTAAAATCTTTAAAATAAATAACGCGACGGCGAAATTTCTAAAGAAGATATATAAAAGAGAGAATCTTAATCTTAAGAATAATAAAACTCTAATAAAGAAATTAGATAAATTACTAAACGGAAAAAGAAAGATAGAGAGTAAGAAGAATAGCTAGAAATAAACTACTTATTCTCTATATTATAATATCTCGATATCTTTACCGCGTATAAGCGCGCTTTAAATTTTGATCTATATAAAAAGCTTTATATATATATTCGATATAATAATTAGCCGAGATCGAAGGAATTAATCGAGTATAGCTTACGCCGCCGTAACTATATAAGAAAAATCCCTACTATAAACTAAACGATAAGCTAAATAGATAAGCGTTACTATAAGCTAAATAGATAAGCGTTACTATAAGCTAAATAGATAAAGCGTTACTATAAATATCCGAGTTCCGCCCGAAACCGCTATAGTCTTAATAACTAATATTACTACTAAGAAAATATATAAATAATATCCGAAGATAGTTAAATACTATAATATAAATGTCCCCGATAAAGTACCGAAGTGCCCGCCGAAGGACTATTATTAAGTAATATCGGATCAATATATATAACTAATTCTATAGAGATTATATTAAGATAATTATCGAGATTTTTAGAATACTATAGATTATAGTATTACTAATTAAGATATTATTACTAATTAAGATATTACTAATTAAGATATTATTATTAATTAAGATATTACTAATTAAAATATTACTAATTAAGATATTACTAATTAAGATATTATTAATTAAAATATTATTAATTATAGTATTACTAATTAAGATATTACTAATTAGAATATTACTAATTAGAATATTACTATTACTAATTAGAATATTACTATTACTAATTAGAGTATTACTATTACTAATTAGAATATTATTAATTAGAGTATTACTAATTAGAGTATTACTAATTAGAGTATTACTAATTAGAATATTACTAATTAGAGTATTACTAATTAGAGTATTACTAATTAGAGTATTATTAATTAAAATATTACTAATTAGAATATTATTTAATAATTAATAACTATAGACTAATTACTAGCGTAGTTAAAAGATACTACTAAATAGTAGCCGTATTCGAGCGCTAATATAAATACTTTTATAAAAAAAATTCTCTCGACGGAAATTTAATACTTAATAATAATAATATTATTATTATCGCGCGAACGCGACTATTCGTATAGATAAAAGAAGACTATAATAAAAATACTTTTATTTATATAGATAGATAAATAAGCGATTATATATATATATATATATATATACGCGAATTACGCGAATTACGTATATATATAAATTAAATTATATTAATAATTTAGTAATTCGAAATTATTTTTAAAAATTAGTTAAAATCGTAATATCTAATTTATATATAGTTAGAACTATAAAGATCTAAATTAAATCGAGATCTATTATAATCTTTTCTTTAATACTATATCGATAACTATATTAAATTTTAAATATCGTATTAAATATTATATCGAATATATATTATATAGATCGTAATTTACTATTAATATTACTAATATAGTATCTATATAGTCTAACTATATAATATTAATATAGAATAGCTTCTATTAAATATTATAATATCGAAAAATTAGAAGCTCGACTCGCTTTACTATCGCGCTAAAGAGATAATCGATAGCTATATATTTAGTAAATTTAACGATCTTATTTCGAATAATCTCGTTTATTTAAATAATCTTAAAATCTTTAGAGAAATCTTTCGATTTAAAAATAAATATTCAAACGAGATAAAAACTCTAAAGAAATTAATTAAAAAAAGAAAAAGAAAAAATAATATTTTTAACGAAAATAAAAAAACTCTAATAAAGAAATTAAATAGATTATTAAAGAGAAAGAAAATAGAGATAAATAAGAATAGTTAGAAATAAATCGTTAATACTAATAATCGAAATATATACTATCTATTCTCTATATATAACGTCTCGATATCTTCGCTATACGCGAGCGTATTAAATTTTAATCTATATAAAAAACTTCGTATATATATTCGATATAATAATTAGTCGAAATCGAAAAAATTAATCGAATATAGTTTATATTATCGTAATTATATAAGAAACTCTTACTATAAATTAAAGATAAAGTATAATTATAAATATTTAGATCTTATTCGAAATCGCTATAGTCTTAAAAATTATTAATATTATTATTAAGAAATATAAATATTACTCGAAGATAGTCGGATATTATAATATAAATACTCTCGATAAAGTATCGAAGATATCCGTCGGAGAATAGAATATTATTTATTAATATAAATTATTAGACTCGATTTTTATTTAAATATTCTAAGATATATATTATATTTATATTATTTCTATTCTTTATTAAAGTAATTTAAATTAATATAATAAGATCGATTATTAGATTCTTTAAATTCTTTAGAATAGAAGAAATATATATAATTATAATTAATATAACGCTTTAGATTCTATATTTGTAAAAATATCTAAGAATATAATTCGTATTTATATTCTAATTTATCGACTCGTTTTTATAAAATCGATATCGAGACTTTAGATAAAATCATCTCGAGTATAGTATTTAAATAGTTTTTATAAAAATATTCTTTTCGATATATTAAAAAATCTATTATTTAATTATATAGAGAATATATAATAGATTATTAAGAGTTTTTATAGTTTTTTATATTAATTAGATATTTTATTAATTTCTCGCGAGATTTATATCTATTAATATAATAAATATAAATCTTTTCTTAATATCGAAAATTTAAGAAAGATTAATTTTAAATTTATTTATAGTAGAATATCTTACTCTATAGTATCGAGTATAATTCTATCTCTATATTTCTTAAAATATTATCTTTATTACTATTCGATAGAAAATTTCGTTAAATAATCTATAGATAAATAGATAAAAAGTATTTTACTCGATAAATATAGAGTATATTAACTAAAATAATCTAAATTTAGATTTTCTTAATAAATTTTAAATTAATATTTTTTAAAATTATAGAAAAATCTATAATAATAATCTTAATAATATTTCTAAGAATTATATAAAAAGAATAATTTATTATAGATAATATTATTATCTCTAGATAATTAATATATCTATATTTATATATAACTATTATTCTTTATAATTAATTCGTAATATAACTCTTAACTAATTTTTATTTTTAAAAAATCTCTTAAATTTTAGAGAAGAAAGAAAAGAGAAATTAGAAAATCGGTCGAGATTAAGATAATTTTTATTCGATAATAGAGTTATTTAGTAAAATCTCAACTCGAAGATTTTAATTTAGATTTTAATAGTTAGTATAGAGATTAGTTTAAAATTATATTAGATAGTATTAGTAGAAGCCGAAAGAATTTAGGGAATTTATTCTTCTCCGAGGAATTAAAATTAAGTTTTAATAATTAAAATTTACTCTCAATTTACGGAAACGCTATTCCGAAAAAAGATATCGTTACTACAGTAATAAATTAAAATCTAAATTAAAAGCTGAAATTGAGACCTTACTAAATAACCCTAATAGAGTACTAAGTCGATCTATTCGATTACTAAGAGCGATATATATAGTTAGTCTCTCTCTATTTTTATTCTCTTATATTTTCTATTTCTATCTACTAAAAATTCTCTCTAATATTATTTAATATAAGATATATCTATATTAAAGATATTTATATAGTTTCTAATAACGAGAAATTATAATATCGAAAATTAATTCTAGATTAAATTAATATCGAAGATTTTATTAGAGTAATAAAAGAATATATTAAAGCGAATAAAAAGAAGAGCGAGAGATTAAACGACTAATTATATAACTAATATAATTCTCTCTTCTTTTCTCTTATATTATTTCTCTCTCTAAATTATTATATCTATTATATATATTTAGCGAATCTAAATAGACTCTTAGTTATAATATAGTAATAAACGACTCGATTAAATAGCGCTCGTATTAGATCTATTCGATATAAATATATCTTTATCTCTTAATTTTATATTTAATATACTATAGAGTCGCGAAAGATCCGCTATCTATCTATCTATTAATAATAGACGATATTATATCGAGATAGATCTATATAATAAGATTAAAATATTAATTTATTCGATTATAGTTATCGTTTTATCTAATCGAGACTATCGTTAGCGTCGAATTACTATTAGTTAGATCTTTATTTATTTCTATAGCTATTAAATCGAAATATTTATAATTAGCTTTAGTAAATTAAATATAATCTATAAAGCGAAGATATCTTAATTCTAATTTTACGAATAGTTAAGAATCTAAAAAGCTATATATAGAAATAGAATAATAGCGAAATATTATTAGTTATTTCGAGTCGATTAATTTATTATAGATTTAATATTTAATATAAATATAGATTATATTAATATAGAGTATATATATAAAAATTTAATCGAGAAATAATAAAAATATAATAGCGATAATTTTAGAGAGAGAAAAATCTATAATAAATATTAGATTCTATATTAAGATATTATATATATATAATATAGTATTATAGAGAAAAAGATATATATATAGATAGAAAATATCGCTCTAATTAAAGACTATAAAAGAAATTTAGAATAGTTATAATATTCGATTAACTATTTATATAAAAAATATTTATTTAATAGTATATTCTTAAAGTCTTATAATCTTTTAATTCTTCTATTCGATTACTATTAGATTATTTAGAATCTTATCGATATAATAAAAAGAGATTTTTCTAGAATAATTTTTATACTAATAGTTATTTCTATAGTTTTAATAGAAAATAAATTTTAAATCTAATATTTAGTAGCGATTTAAGTATTTTTAAAAGAGTTAACGATTATAGAAATATCGTTCGTAAATCTTATAAATCTTTAGTTTATTATCTTCGAATTATTTCGTTAGTATAAATAAAATATAAATACGACGTAAAATATAGAAAATTATTTCGCGTCGATAGATTTCCGTATTTAGTTATATAATCGATAATTAATAATATATTAAATTTCGAATTCTCTCCGACGGACACTTCGGTACTTTATCGGGGGTATTTGTATTATAGTGCTTAGCTACCTCCGAGTAATAATTATAATTTTAATAGCGATATTATAAGACTATAGCGATTCTAGATAAGATCCGGATACTTATAGTTACGCTTTATCTATTTAGCTTATAGTAAGAGTTTCTTATATAGCTACGGCGGCGTAAACTATACTCGATTAATTTCTTCGATCTCGACTAATTATTATATCGAGTATATATATAAAGCTTTATATAAATCAAAATTTAACGCGCTTACGCGACGAAGATATCGGAATATTATAATATAAAGAATAAATAGTTTATTCTTAACTATTTTTATTTTTTTTATTTTCTTCTCTCTCTTTTTCTAATAATTTTTTAAACTATTTTTCTTATCTCTTTTTATTTAGTAGCTTTTTTAATCTCTCTATTAAATCTTTCTCTTCTTTATTAAAAGTATTTCTATCTCTCTTATTTCTTAATATCTTTAGAGAAATATTATTCGATTCGAGAATTTTAATAAATATCTCGAGAGCGTTATTTTCGGCGAAAGTATTAAATTTACTAAATATATAGCTATCGATCGTCTTTTTTATACGATAGTAAAATAAATCGAGCTTCTTTAGTTTTCGGTCTTTCGGTATTATAGCGTTTAGTAGATAGCGTTTGATTTAGTAATATATATTAGATCTTTGAGCTATTCCGTATCAATATCGTATAGTTAGACTATATAGATACTATACTAATACGCGTAGATTAGACTATAGTCTATACGATATTCGATAGATATATATCCGATACGTATCCGATATATACTCGATATAATATTTAATATAGTATAGAAAACTTAATATAATTATCGGTATAGTATTAAAGAAAAGATTATAGATATATCTATATCTTTTATAGCTCTGACTATTCGTAAGTTAGATATTACTATTTTAATTAATCTTAGATATAGTTCCGAAACTATAGATTACTAATGTAATCCGCGTATATTTACGTAATCCGCGTATCTATATATATATATATATATATATATGTAATCGTTTACTCGTCTATCTACGTAGATAAAAGAGATATCCTTACTACGAATCTTCTTCTATCTATATAGATAGTCGCGCTCGCGTATATCTTCGCGCTCGCGCGATAATAATAATATTATTATTATTAAAGTATAAAGCTTCCGTTAAAAGAATTTTTTTATAAAGTATTTATATTAGCGCCTAGATACGACTACGACTACTTTTTAATAGTATCTTTTAATCACTAATATAATTAGTCTATAGTTTAATTATTATTATTAAATTTCGAATTAATCTAATTTCGTATTTTATATAATTTTCGATTTAGATAAATAATTCGATTCGATTCGAATTATAATAGAATAGTTCGAATAAATTCGAATATAGCTTTAACTCTTATAAAAAAAAGAGTTAGAAATAGCTCGGAAAAAAATATTATTTTATATAATAAAATTTAAAATTTATTTTTTAAGCTCTAAAAATATATATATTTCTATATTAAATAAAGAATTTTCGGAAATAGTACGTTTTTAATCTCTATAAATTAAAAAACGATCTATTTAATCGAAATTAGAAATATTATCTATTTATATTTAGTAAGAAATAACGAAAAATTAAATAAAATTATCCGATTCGATAATATCGATAGTATTCGATAATTTAAAATTTAGCTTTAGATTATTTATATATTTATATTATAATCGAATATATAAATAAAGATTCGAATTTTCTTTACTAACGGATAATATAATTATATATTTATACTTTTTAATTTTATAAATAGCTCTTTTCTATAGAAATAGTAATTAGAAATTACCGAATTAGAAAATAGCGATAAATCGAATTATCGAATTAGAAAATAGTTATTTACTTTTCGAATCTTTCTTTTCTTAAATAGTAAAAGCGATTAATTAAAATAATCTACGATAATTATATAATTTAATATATTAAATTTATAATTTTTAGATATATAATTAATACTATAGAAAGATATATTGAATTAAAAGAGAATTTAATAAATAAAATAATAGTAAAAAGATACTATTAAGATAATTATTAGATAAAAAAGTTAAAGAAGAAAATTTCTATCGAGAGAAAGAACGACTCTATATATAATATTTTAAATAGAATCTCAAAGTTTCTATTTACTAATCGAATTATTAATTAAATCGTTAAGATTAGTAATTATTATTAATTAAAACGCCGATTTTAGTAATAATTAAATAGCTAAATAACTAAATAACGGATAATTACTAATCTCGGTAATTTAATTAGTTATACTCGCTATCTAATTATTTAATTATTATAAATCTCGACGATTTAATTAATAATTCGATTTTTAATTTATAGTTCTAAAAAACTATATAATTACTCTAATCTTAGAATTATTAACTCTATATTTATTATTTATCTTTACTCTAATATAAATTACTATTAATTTTCGATTTAATTAAAATAATTTACTAAATTTCTCGCGAATTAATTATTTTTTCTTAGAGGCGTTTCGGATCGCTCGATTAATATACTAAGTGCTATTAATTCTACTTTTAGAGCTATTTTCGATTAGTTAGTATATATATTTAATTATTTAATTAATTATTTAATTACTAATTTAATTATAGTATATATATAGAATCGATTACTCAATACGGTAATTAAAGAGTTAATTATTTTATCTCTTAAATTCTAAAATTATATCTAATATAGTACTCTCGAGCTCGTATAATTCGATAATAGTAAATATTTAATTATCTATTTAATTATTAATCGCTAATTAATTTATAGATACTCTTTTTTTAAATATACTATCGTTCTCTTTATCGAAAATCCCGATACTAGTTAATATATTATTATTATTAATTGAATATAATTCCGATTTATCTATACTATTATTTTATCTCGATAAAAAAATAATTAAAAGAGATCGAGATAAGGATATTAAGTTCGAAAAAAAAAATAAAAAAGCGAAATTATATCTAGAGATTATTGATCTTACTAAAGATAGCGATTAAATAGCTATAAAATCGATTTTATATACTCTATAGTGCTTATTTTCTATAGCTAATTCGACCATAGTGGCTATTTTATATATAATAAAAAACACTATATATAGTAAAAAGTGCTTATTTTCTATATCTAACTCGACTATAGTGACTATTTTATATAAAATAAAAAATTACTATATATAGATTAGTCAATTAATTAGTTAACTAATAGTTAACTATTAGTTATTAGTTAACTAATTAATTATTAGTTATTAATTAATTAATTAGTTAACTAATTAGTTAATTAATTAGTTAATTTAACTAATTATTTTAGTACTCTAATTTATTTTATTTTTTATTTCGCTCTAAAATTTATCGAATTTCTTTATATAAACTTTTATCTTTTATTTTCGAATATTAATTTTCTCTTTTCTTCTTTTATTTCTCTATTTATCTCTCTCTTATTCTATTTTTAAACGATCTTATTAATATTAATTAATTCGATCCAAGTATTAAACGAACGTAGCGATAAAATTATTATTATTCTATTTAGAGTTCCGCGATCGATCGGAGTTTCGAGATATCTATAATATCTATAATTTATCGCGATAAAGAAATATCTTAGTATATTTAATAGTCGAGAGTTCGAAAAAAATAAAGAATAATTTAAAATAGAATTTATAAAATATATTTTAGATAAGATTCTTTTTTTCGATATCGATAATCTTTAATAATCTATTATAATCTATCTCTTTATAATTTTTATCTTTTTTATATTTATATAATATATTTTTAATAAATTAAATATTAATAATTTTATAATCGATCTATATTTTACGATTCTCTTTTTTCTATAGTTATTTTCGATAATATTTTTTATATTTCGTCTAATTTTATAATAAAGATAATTATTATATATTTTTCTTTTCTATTTTAGTTATCTTAAATTTAATTAATTTAAAATATTAATTTATAATATTCTTAATAATTTAGAAACTATAAACTAACTATATTAGTGATTAAAAGATACTAAATAAATAGTAGCTATACCCGGGCGCTAATATAATCACTTTATAAAATATTTTCTCTCTATCACGAAAGCTTAATATTTAATAATAATAATATTATTATTATTATTATTATCGCGCGAACGCGGAAGCGCGCGCGGACGCGGTTATCTATATAGATAGAAGAGAATCCGTAATAAGAATATTTCTATCTACGCAGATAGATAAATAAGCGATTATATATATATATATATATATAAATACGCGGATTACGGATTATATTAGTAATCTATAGTTTCGAAACTATATCTAAAGATTAATTAAAATAGTAATAATTTATATAGAACTATAAAGATCTAGACTAGACCGAAATTTATCTTAATCTTTCTACTTTTCTTTAATACTATATCGCGATAACTATATAAAAAATCTAATACTATATCGAGTATCGTATCGAGTATATATCGGATATACACTCTCTATATAGTCTGACTATACGATATTAATACGGAATAGCTTAAATTAAACGCTATTTACTAAACGCTATAATACCGAAAGATCGGAAACTAAAGAAGCTAAAAAAGTTCGATTTATTTTACTATCGCGCGAAAGAGACGATCGATAGCTATACGCTTAATAAATTTAATACTTTTGCCGAAAATAATACTTTTAAGATATTTATTAAAATTCTCGAATCGAATAATAATTCTCTAAAGATATTAAGAAATAAGAGAGATAAAGATACTCTTAATAAAGAAAAGAAAGATTTAATAAAGAGATTAAAAAAGCTACTAAATAAAAAAAGATAAGAAAAATAGTTTAAAAAGCTATTAGAAAAAAAGAGAGAAAGAGAAATAAAAGAGATAAGAATAGTTAGAAATAAACTACTTATTCTCTATATTATAACGTCTCGATATCTTCGCTATACGCGAGCGTATTAAATTTTAATCTATATAAAAAGCTTCGTACGTATATCCGATATAATAATTAGTCGAAACCGAAAGAATTAACCGAGTATAGTTTATATCGTCGTAGCTATATAATAAAGCTCCTATAAATTAAATAGACAAAGCGTAACTATAAATATTCGAATTCCGCCCGAAATCGCTATAATCTTAATAACTACTAATATTATTACTGAGAAATATAAATATTACTCGGAGATAGTCGGGTACTATAATATAAATATCTTCGAATAAAGTACCGAAGATACCCGCCGGAGAATATAATATTCTTAATATATCTATATATAATAAACGAATTTAATCTCTTTCTAAATAATATTTTAAATTTATTAATAATACGCTAATAAAATATTAGAATATTATTATTTTATTCTTTATTCTTATATAATTCGCGATATTTAAAATAAAATCGAAAAAACTCTATTTTATTTTTATATATAATATATATCTTCGACGGATACCTTCGGTACTTTATCGGGAATATTTATATTATAGTATTTAACTATCTCCGAGTAATATTTATATTTCTTAGTAATAATATTATAAAATTATAGCGATTTCGAATAAGACTCGGATATTTATAGTTATACTTTATCTATTTAGTTTATCTATTTAGCTTATTATTAACTTATAATAGAGATTTCTTATATAGCTACGATAATATAAGCTATACTCGATTAATTTCTTCGGCTTCGATTAATTATTATATCGAGTATACGTACGAAGCTTTTTTTATATAGATTAAAATTCAAAACGCGCTTATATATAGCGAAGATATCGAGATATTATATATAGAGAATAAATAGTATATTTCGACTATTAATACTAGACGATTTATTTCTAACTATTCTTCTTTCTCTCTCTCTTTTCTAATAGTTTATTTAATTTCTTTATTAAAGCTTTCTCGCTCTTATTAAGAGTATCTCTCTTTATTTTATTTTTTAATCTCTTTAGAGCGTTCGTTTTATTCGATTTTCCGATTTCGAAGATAGCTATAAAGACTCTAAGAATCTTTAAATTAGCGAAATCGTTAATATTATAGTTAAGAAGCTTCTTTTCGATCTTAATATAGAGATCCGAAAGATCTATTTTCGGCTCTTTCGATATAGATATAGTATATAGAGTTATTCTGTATTAGTGTCGTAAAGCTAGACTATATAGAAGATACTATACTAATAGTATTATTAGTAATATTACTAATAACTATAATCTATATAATATTCGATAGATATATATCCGATACGTATATACTCGATACGATATTTAATACGGTCTTTAAAATTCGATATAGTTATCGCGATATAGTATTAAAGAAAATAGAAAGATTATAGATGCGTCTATATCTTTTATAGTTCTAGCTACGCGTAAATTAGATATTACTATTTTAACTAATCTTTAAATATAGTTCCGAAACTATAGATTATTAACGTAATCTATATATATTTACGTAATTCGCGTATCTATATATATATATATATATATATATAATCGTTTATTCGTCTATCTATATAGATAGAAGAGATATTTCCGCTACGATCTCTCGCTTCTATCTACGTATAGCGCGCGCGCGCGCGCGGTAATATTATTATTACTAAAGTATAAAGCTCTTACCGAGAGAATTTTTTTATAAAGTGTTTATATTAGCGTCTAGATACGGCTACGATTATTTTTTATTAATATCTACTAACCACGCTAGTGATTAATCTATAGTTTATTAATTATTATATATAATATATATATATTATATCTATTTTAATTTTCTTTTATTCGAAATATCGCTCGATAGATTTTATATTATAATTATATTTTATAATAATTTAATAAAAGAAAATTACGATAGAAATAGCTTATTTTAGATAATAAAATTATAATTATTATCGATCGAATTTTACGAAAAATCGCGATAGAATATCTATCGAGATATAGAGTTAAGAATTATCGATTAATCTAGAGAGAATTTAAAATTAAATTTATCGAGTTTATTAAGCTTTTCGAAAGTATTATAAATTTTATTTATATCTTTTTAGTATATATTAATAATAATATCGACTATATAGAGCGAGAATAGTCTTATTTCGGCGCGAAAGTTCGAAATTTATCTATAATATATAGATAAATTTCGTTACGATTATAATCGCGATATTAATATCGGAGATAGCTCTATAAATTTATTTTCGAGATATTCCGATTTCTATAAACTTTAGATAAGAATATAGACTATAATTAAACGATAAGAATAAATAAAGCTATCGATTTAATTTAATTATTTACTTTATAGTATATATAGTATATAATTTCGCGTATTATATATATTAAAACTAGATATTAATAATTAAAATCTACTCTTAATTTCGATCTATATTACTTTTCCGATCGGATATAGTAATTAATTAAAATCTCAATTAATATCTTTACTAAATAACTCTATTATTAAAAGATATAAAATTAACGATTACGCGTCCAATCTTTTTAATCTATAAATATAAATTATAATAAGAGAGTTTATTTACGAGTAGATTTAAATATATAATTACTTTACTATTATATCTATATATCCGTATACTCGCTTATATAGCTATCTAAATATATATCGATACTATAGATAGAAAGAAGAGATAGTATCTTAATAAATAGCTCTCTTCGATCCGCGATCGGCGTCGATAGTAATAGAGATATAGATAGCGATAAAGATATAGATAGTAGTAGTCGTTAATATTATTAATATTATTTTTACTATAGAGTCGTAACGAATAAAATTTATATCTATATATTCGCTTATCTAAATAATTATTTTTTTTTTTTTTGAGAAGTAATTTCATTAATTACCTAGAGTAATTAACTATCTAGCGACTTTTAGATAACACTATTGAAATTTTCTGTATTTTATATAATAAAATACCGAAAACCCTCGGTAAAAAACTCTTAGCGCGTTCTTCTTAAGAGAAAACTGAGTTAAAATACACTATTATAGATAAAAGTAGTAATAAATTACCTATA
>JANIPN010015556.1:0-23834 GCA_027478595.1 Erythroxylum anguifugum
CCGCCGAGGACGAAAAGAAGCGCCACGCCGCCGCCAAGAAGACCATCCCCCTCTACATCGGGCTCTCCGTCGGCTTCTGCGGCAGCTTCACCTCCTTCAGCTCCTTCCAGCGTGACGTCTTCCTCGCGCTGTCCAACGCCGCGCCCAGCACCGACCTCGACCTGCCCTTCTCCGCAGCCGTCCCGCGCAACGGCGGCTTTTCCTTCCTGGCGTTCCTGGCGAGCTGGATCGTCACCCCCGCGCTCAGCCTGTCGGCACTGCACATGGGCGCGCACCTCGCCCTGGCCCTGGACCCCTGGACCCCCGCCATCCCCTTCCGCCTGACCCGCCGCGTGCTCGACCGCGCCGCCGTCCCGCTCGCCTGGCTGGCCTGGATCGGCGCCGTCGTCATGGCTATAGTGCCGCCCGACCGGCCCGGTGGTGGGCCCGCCGCCGTCGGCACCTGGGCACAGGAGCACTGGCGCGGCGACGTGCTGTTTGCGCTCGTCTTCGCGCCGCTGGGGTGCCTGCTGCGTTTTTATGCTAGCTTACTGCTTAATGCCCGGATACCGGCGTTTCCGCTGGGGACGTTCGTGGTTAATATTGGGGGGACGGCGCTCGAGGCGGTGTTTTATGACCTGCAGCATCGGCCGCGTGCGGTCGGTGGTGGGAGGGTGGCGTGTCAGGTACTGATGGGGCTGATGGATGGGTTCTGTGGGTGTCTGACTACGGTTAGTACCTGGGTTGCTGAGCTGGATGGGTTGAAGAGGAGGCATGCGTATTTTTATGGCGCGGCGAGTTTAGGTGCGGGTTTGGCGGTTGTGTTGGTTGTTATGGGGCCTGTCAGGTGGACAGGGGGTGGGTTTGAAGCTACGGCTTGTGGGGTGCATTGAGTTTAGTTTTTGCTTTTTTTTATGAAGGATGATGAGATATGTGGTTCGACGATTTGGAGCCTTGGTTGCGGTTGGAGCTTGGTCGCGGTTTCTTCGAATTTTTTTCTCAGGTGTGCGGTTAGCGTCTAGGATATGGGGAGCATTCGTTTTCTGTCGGGAATTACCAAGGCGGGTATGCATGAAAGCATTGGGATATGAAAGAAGGGATCATGGAGTTCGCTTGTTTGTTCGTTCGTTCGTTCGTACATAGATTCGCTTCGATTACCCGGAGGATTTACATATGACTCGTTGCTGTTCGTCGAAAAAGTTGTTGGCGGCGGCGGGCTTTTTGCTTGTATATTTAAGAAAGGTGGGCTTGTGGAAAGACGGAGACTGAGGCCATTTTGAATCTGCAGCGAAGAGTGGTTACCTAATATATCAATCTATACTTAATAACACTACATAATCCTCAAATTGTGCTTACGGGACGTGCAGTGTACATTAATGCTCTCTTGTGATGTCTGATCGAGTGACTTTGATGGTAATGAATGCTTACTCACGGTCGATCTACTCTGGGATGTTGTGACTGTCAATCGACTTTTTTGATTATTTACTCCTATTTCATGGCTAGCGATACAATTTCTAATACCAAGTCTTGCTCAGAGTAGTAATGTGTACTCTCTTACTGTACAGAGTTTTGGTCGATGATGCCAATCTTGACAATCCTTTCATGTCCTTTCCAAGCCGTGGTAGCTTCTTTCGATTCTCTTGTTGCACATAAATATTCAAGGACTCTTTCGGTCTTGATGTAACCTTGACATACCAAATCCATCTCAGCTACCGAATCAATCAATCAACCAAAATCATCTCGACGAGCTTCCAAAAAGTCTCGTGCCTCCAAGACAAAAGCGTTGTTACCTCCTCTAAGTCAAGAAAGTTGTAGCAAAGTAGGTATCTAACCATCGTATCAACCGTCCCTATATACAAACCTCGCAACCAACTAATGCTCCTCACCCCACTTCTTATACCACTCCAGACACTCCTTATTCGCCACGCTTGCCGAAGTCTTAACATTAATACCGCTAAGCAGCTGCTTAACCGCAATCTCAACCTTCTTCCCATTCGTCGTAACAGGAATCTCCGGGCACCGATCGATAACAGCCGGCACGTGCCGGGCACTCAACTCTTTCCGCACCGTATCCTTAATCCTCTTCGCCAACCCCTCCTCAAACTCCTCCCCCTCCGCCATCTTGAGGAACAAGATAACGCTCTCGTCCGAGTCCTGCTCGCGGCGGCGCCCGATGCACAGCGCATCCTCGACCTCGGCGGAAAAGTGCTTGAGCAGCACGTTGTAAATCTCCGCCGATCCAAAGCGCACTCCGGAGGGCTTCAGCACGCCGTCGCTGCGGCCCAGCATGACCATTCCCGGTCCCGTGGCCGGGTTGAAGCGGATGAAGTCGCCGTGGTGCCACACACCACTGGGGTACGTCTCGAAGTAGCTAGCCTTGTACTTGCTCCCCTTGTCGTCGTCCCCCCAGAAGCCCACGGGCTGGCAGGGAAAGGGTTTTACACAGACTAGATCCCCCGGCTCCCCTGACGCCGTGACGTCGGCGCCGCTGTAGTCCCACGTCTCGACGGCCATGCCGAGCCCGCGCGCCTGGATCTCGCCGGCGTATACGGGCACTAGCGGGTTGGGCGCGCCGAACAGCGAGACGATGTCGGTGCCACCGGTAATGCTGCCCAGGTTTATCGAAGAGGAGGCGCCGAACGCGCGGTACACGTAGCGGAAGGTGCTGGGGGCGAGCGGCGAGCCGGTGCTGTAGACGGCCTGCAGGGAGGGCGTGGCGATGCCGTGGTCGCGCAGCGGCATCGCGTCCTTCTGTTCCATCACCGAGAGGTACTTGGCGCTGTTGCCGAAGTGGGTGATGGAGAGCTCGGCGATGAGGCGGGGCATTGCGAGTTCGCCGTTGGCGCCGGCGCTGTCGAGCGGGCGGAAGGGCGAGCCGTCGTAGAGGACTAGCGTGGCGCCCGATGCGAGGCCTGAGATCAGCCAGTGCCACATCATCCAGGTGACGGTTGTGAAGTAGAAGAAGCGCGAGCCGGGCCCGATGCCGCTGTGGATGGCGTGTTCTTTCTTGTGCTGGATCAGTGTGCCAATGGCGCCGTGTACGATGCACTTGGGCTTGCCCGTCGTGCCGGATGAGTAGAGGATGTAGACTGGGTGGTCGGCTGGTAGCTGTGCGAAGAACTGCCGCTGTCCGTCGCCATCTGTATTTTGACTCCCTTCCGCTCCGTCCTTCACGAAATCATCGTACAGCACCGCCTTCGCGCCTGACACGTCCAACCCCGCCATGTCGAACTCTATCCCCTCCACGCTCTTTAGCCCGACGACCCACTCCAAGCCCTCCTTTAACCCCTCTACGATCTCCCCGACCTTCGCCCTAGTCTCGTGCTTCTTCCCATTGTACTCGACCGCATTGTCAACAAGCAGCACCTTAGGCCGAATCTGCACGAGCCGATCCAGCACAGCTGTGACACCCGTGTCAGGACTCACGCCCGTCCAGATCGCACCCAGCGCCGTCGCCGCCAGCATGCCCACCACCGCGCCCGCATGGTTACCCAGGTATCCCGCGACGCGGTCGTGCGGCTTGATGCCCCGGGCCTGCAGGGCGCGCGTTAGGGAGGCGGCGCGGCGGCGTAGCTCGGACCAGGATATCGTGCCGCGGGTGGATTCGGTAGCGGTTAGGAGGGCGGGAGAGTCTGGGGGCGGGTTGGACGGTGGGTCGAGGAGGTTTTCGGCGAAGTTGAGGCGGGCGTCCGGGAAGAAGGTGGGGCGGGGGAAGAGGGTTGTTGTCGAGGTGAGGGCCTGCGTAGGAGGAGAGAGTTAGCTTGAAGTTCTTATTGACAAGCAATGGACTGGGACTGGGGAGTTGTGTTCGAGGTAGGTGTTTGGGAAGGATCGAGCGATCGGGTGTATAGGGTATGAGCTTCTAGACATGCGGGAGTCCTCAATGGGCTTTGAGAAAGGCATATAGAAGGGTTTAAACACAGTATCTTGTCTTGAGATGCTAGAGAGAGCTCCTACCTTTGTGAATGGCGCCGATGCCACGACCCCCGTGAAGTGCCAGACTTCAGACCAGAATTCGTCGAGGTTGTCTATGCTCCATTGGCGAAAGGCCTCGTAGTCCTTGAAGGATTGGCTGTATTTCTTCTCGATCTTGGTCTTGAACTCCCACATGGGCGTGGACTCGGGGTTGGGGTGAGTCCATAGCAACGAAGCTTCCTCCTCTGCCATGGCGGCTGTAGATGTGGTTATGGTGGTTAATCGAATCCGTACTATACAAGACGAGGGAAGAGAGAGCTCTTTTAGGCTGTTGTTAACTGCTACAAGAAAGAAAACATCCAAGAAACCTCGACGACAGGAGTATGTTTTTACAGAAGAAGGAGAAGAAGAAGAAAGGAAAGAAGAAGTAGTAAAGAGAAAAAAGAAAAGAGAATATAGAAACTGGTGTGCGGTACACTTTCCGCCGGCGGCGTTTGCCAGTGACCGTGGTTTGGGCTCTTTAGCCCTCAGTTGCCCCTCTGGGCTTCCTTGTACCCGTCGATACCCACGCCAAGATCAATTACATAATCAGAGCACTGCCAAGATAATCGAATGCCAAGACACGTCGAAAACGCACGGGCCACCCTGTTTCAAGGTCTTGGCGTCTGTCTCTCGTGGACGCGCACATCGCGTTTTCCCCTCCTCGTCCTTTTTCATCCTCTTTTTTCTCGTCTTTTTGTGTTTCTACGCCATCATCATGTATAATAAGTGAAACAAGCACGCAGCGACGTTGCTTTTTAAGCATCTTCTTTTTCTTTCTCCGTTGCATAGACTGGCATCATTGCATTCTTGTCCTCGGAGTTTCGTTTCTGAATTGCGTTTCTTGCTCATCTTTTGCTCAATAAAATCGCATCTCCGTTGTCGTCCCATGGCTCAGAGATGGCATTACCTGAGCTTTCCGTCTTCGAACCTTTGACCGCTCAATCCAAAGATGATCAAGATTTGTGGCCCGAGTTCTCCCTGAAAAATGTCAAAATCACCTCGCACGAGACTGGGAAGCTCACCAGCCTGCTCACTGCTAGCGGAAAGAATCTCCTTCGTGTCGAAGGTGTTCTCAGTGGAATAGATCCAGATTACCACCACCACCGTAAGTCATTTTCCTGTATTCAAATCGCTCTATGTAGCCCCATTCTAACCCTAATGTTTGACATTTGCAGTCAAGCAACGGAAGTTCCGCTTCAGCAAAATCCGCATAGACAACGTCCCCCTCTACTCATTTTCGCAGAACGAAGATGGTAGTTTGGGCTTCTGGGCTGCCGGGAGAGCCGGCTGGTACGAGATCTCTAGCGCTGCGGCCAGGTACCAGAGCACATATGCCGGCATGATCGAGGCTACGAGCATGTTTTACCATCTGGCGGACAAGTACCGGAACTCGCGCAGCAAGCTGACGAAGGAATCGGTCAAGGTCAGGGACGCCCATGTTCGGCAGATCATGAGAGACGTAAGTACCGAGTTGTTTGCATAGGGCTTTTCTCTTTTCTAAATGGCCCTGTTTCTAACTGTTTGCTAGTACGCAAACAACGATAATTGCAAGAGAGTCGATTCCGATGACATCCGTGAGGGGTTTCTCGAGCACCGTTACTTTCTCATGAAGTCGATGCTCGAAGGCCAGGAAGATCTAGATTGGGAAAACTCGCCCATTCTTCGATACCTCAAGAGGCTATACCCGGTACGTCCCCTTTTGTTTACTTCTATGCTTCAATAGCAAGACCTAAACTAGCCCACCAGTCTGAATTCAAAGAAATACAAACCCTCGTCGTTGGTGACGTCCCCTCAAAGATGGACGAAGAGCCCTCCCCTTCGGAAGAATCAGAAGAGCCCCTATCCAAACCAGCACGTAACTCCAAAACCCGCTCCCAAAAAGCCAGAAACACCCGAACAACCGCCACCACGACCACCACAAACACAACCACGACGACCGCAACCGCCACCTCCCAAGACGACTCGGCCTCCGCAAGCGACCGCCCCGTAACCCCTCCCCAGCGCAAGGGCAAGCGCAAATCGCACCTCCGGCCGCGCAGCGAGCGCTCGTCCAAGCGCTTCAGCCGGTACGACATCCGGGCACAGCCCGGCGCAAGCACCAGCGCCGCAGCAGGCGACACCGACATGCGCGACGCCAACGACTCAGACTCCTCCAACTCAGACTCCACATCCTCCCTCATCGCCAAAGACCACACCCGCACCCAAGCCCACAACTCCCTCCTCAGCGCCTTCACCAACCATTCCATCACTAATACTACCGCCACCTCCTCATCAGCCGCCGCCGCCGCCGTAGCAGCAGTAGAAGCCGCCTCGAACATCCCCCCAGCCCACAAGGCGCCGCAGCCCTCGTACTACGAGCCCCGGGGTCCTGGAGATACCTGGACGTGTCCGTACGACGGTTGCAACGAGCGGGTGTGGGACGCGCGCTCCGAGGAGGCGAGGGGTTTGATGCGTGCGCATTTCAACGAGGCGCACGTCGGGTCTATGCAGGCGCTTATCGAGAGCGAGAGTCGGCCCTGGGCGGGCGTAGGCCATTTGTTGCAGAGGGTTAAGGGGTTTGCTGCTGCTGCGAAGGAGCGGGAACAGGAGGAGGAGAGGAGGAGGATGATGGAGGGTGGGGGAGATGGGGGAGAGGGAGTGAGTGCGAGGGTCAGAGATAGGGACGGGGGGGAGGGGAAGGAGAGCGAGAAGGATACGAGGAGGTAGAAGGGGAAAGGGAAGGAGGGAATGGGGCCTGGGCTGGGGAAGAGGGTTTTACCTGAGAGGATCGTGCGTAGGTATTGATTGACTGACGAGAAGGCGGTTCTTGATGGATTGCTGTGGGAATGGAGTAATTTGGGCGCATCGGGAGGGCTTTTCGTGGGAAAGGATTTGGCTAGAGATACCCCATTCCCTGGTATTTTGGTGTTTTTCTCTCCGATGTAGACAGCTAGCAATGTATAGGTATACTGACGCATGCATGACTGACTACTTCTCCAAAAGCCACGTTTGAGTAATCATTTGGCATCAAAGTTCGTTTGCGTAGATTTTGATTGTTTGCTGTTGATTGATTGATGTTGATTGATTGCACCTGTACGCCTTCGCCTTTCTCCTCAATGACAAATAGCTCGAGCCGTTTGAGCAAACCCCCCGATCGTTCCTTTGCTGCGCTTTTATATATTATCCGATTCCTCTCACCAAGGGTATATACACATAAAAACAATCATAGAACAACTACTCATACTCGGCGCAAAAGAGTTGAGAGACCTTTCAGCTCACAACATCTTCATTCGCACATACACGTAAACACATGTTCATAGGTTAGAATCTCTTTGCCGCGCGCTTGCTCTTCCCTGGTCTCGGCGTCCCCGTCTTGCCCCCCTTCATCTTCTTCGCCGAGAAGCCCTTGAGGTTGGCACTGGACATGGCGTCTCCGCTCTTTGAGAACCTCTTCTTGCCTCCGTAGCCAAACTTTGAATCTTTCTTCTGCCGCTTAGGGTTGCTGCCACCGCCCTTACCCGTCTTCGACCGTCTATCCGGCTTGCCGATCTCGTTGTCGAGGGCAATATCGAACATGTCTTCCTCGTTGGTAGCGCCCGTATCTGCATCCTTGCGCTCTGTTCATCATCGTGGGTTAGATAAAAATGTAACTCATGGATTCAAGAAAACAGTCTGCGCGTGGATAGTGTGGGTACTTACTGCGCTTCAGAACATTTATTTTATCTAGCGTCTCGCGCTTTGCCTTTGCTCGTTCTTGCTCTTTTGCTACCTGCACGGCTTTACCGAACTTCTTTAGATCCCTCTGTTTCCGCGCCTCCGCAGCTGCCTTCTTGTTTGCGGCCTCGTCGACCATCTTGGCTTTGATCTTGCCCATGTGCTCGTCCGTCTTGACCATCTCTGCGAAATAGTCGTTTGGCCGAGTGAAGGGCACACCGTCCTTTTTTAATCGCTCTCGCCCTTCCACTGCGGCTTCAAGGCATTGCTTGTAGAACGCAAGTTCGCGGGTGAGGTCGTCGTGGACGTCTGCGATCTCGGTCAAAGATGAGGATGTTACGGACATATTTGTGACAAATGGTACGGTTCTCGGTATAGCAATGGACTTGTGAGCTGCAAGGAGGGCGGTGGTGTTGTTTATGGTCAGGCGTTGGTGGGGAATGATATCAGCTTTGTCTTCTGAGGCCATCGACTCTATATCTGAGAGTGGGACACCCCCTTCGGAACCGCCTTCATCTAAGTCTTCGTCCGAAGCATATTCGTCTTCTTCGGGGTCATCACTATCACGGTCTTCTTCTACGGGCTCGCTTCCCTTGTCCAGGGACGCTTCTATCTCCTTGCCGTGGCTACCATTTTGCAGAGCTTTCTTAGCAGAGCCCTTGGATTGGGCGCCCTGTTGACAAAGTTAGCAAACGCAATCCCAAGTTCTAGCTAAAACCTCAAAATGCACGCCAATAACCATGGACAGAAAAGTTACATAGTCAAAGAAACTACCGCAGATTTGAGAACTGCACAGAGCGCAACCAAGGACCTACTTGTTTCTGGCCCCCTATCTCCTCTTCTGCATCCTCCCACTGGTCACTACCATCATCCGACTGAGCCTCATCTAGGTCAAGTCCATTGACAGGCGCCCCACCCTCATCCTCCACAGCACCTTTCCTAGCTTTTTTCTTTTTCTCGGCAGCCTTCTCCAACTTCCGCTGCTTCTCGAGCTTGAAGTTCCTTCCTTGCTCTCTGTCCAGAGCCGACAGTAGCTTGCTCGACTTAGGCATCGTCGCAGCAGTGGTGGCGGCGAACAAAACTGACTGAAGAAATGCTTTCCTAGTTTGTGGGAACCGGGCGACAAAATTTCTGGTGGTGGAGGGTGGATAGCTCCCGGACTCCGGCCAGCATCGGCCCGCTCCAACACGTGACTTGCGGACACAAGATAGGTGGTTTGACATCAGCCACAAGCGAGAGCAAGGGGGCATGGCAGCCGGGGGGAGCGGTAAAGGATGGCATTTGCCGCTCCCCCCGGGGGCATTTGGATATCAATCTCCGAAGGGCTCTTGTTTATTCAGAGTGCATAGACTTTTAACGAATTCAGCGAGCTCAATCAACCCCAGTTTACCACATTTTCTCTTCTTGACTTTTTGACCGCTGGTCGCCTGATTGCAAACTTAACATTTCAGTGCTCTTCTCCAGGGGCCAACTTCACAAGAAGGGTAGCTGCGGCTCTGTGGGAAGAGGTGCCTACGCCACAGCGGAGGAAGCCAAACCCACGATCTTCTCGTTTCCCCCCGCAACTCATTAACTCTCACCATCGAGGTCTTTCGCATTTCTGTCCAAGACTTGCCAAACGCACAAGATATACTGCGAAAGCTGTTTCTAAATTACCGGCTTTGTCTCCCAGCTAGTCTCACAGCATCCAAGAGGTCTGCAGACAAGTACTGCAGACATCCTTCACTGCTCCTCAAAACATTCAACTCTGCCATCCAGACTGTGCTCTCCTCTGGTTGCTCGATAGTTCTCACTCCCGTTTTGTTTTCAAGCTAGAGTTCTCAGCATAAATTTCTTTCGGCTGCAGAGGACAGTGAGCATCGATACAAAGCATCAGTCTCTCTGTCGCAACTACACCAATGTCGAACTCAACGGAGGCAAAGGCGGAGGATGTAAGTTTCCTCAATCGACATCTTTGATGTGCAAAGTAAACTTGAGCTAACACAAGTCTTCACCAGTCGCATGAGAAGCCTTCAGAAGAGCTCAACCTCATGATTGATGAACTGTTGAACGACCTGACTAGCAAATTCACCGCCGTCGCTTCTGAGATCACAGCTAAAAGTAAGTGGCAATACAGTCTGAAGTAGGTTAAGATACTAATGTGCTTTACAGTGGATGACATGTCAAGACGAATTGACAACCTAGAGTCATCGATGCGAGCTCAGAGGGTAGAAGTAGAGAAACAGCAAGACTCTAAGTGAGTGAGAAGACACAGATTACATGGCGTGTTGACCGGTTGTTCTTTACAAAGTATATTTAAGATACCCAGGAGCAGTTTCGCTCTGAGCGTGCTGCCTAAAATCGATTTCGCTTCTTTTTTTTACCTAAACCGTAAGACTAGACTATCATATTGTGACAAGTGACGACGTGAAATCCTTAGTTACATCTTTTTCCATTAAGCGTTTATAGCTCATCCTTAATGTTCTCCTCAGCCTCCTCAGGAGCATCCTCGCCCTTGATAAACTTCCTCAAGATATTGCTACGGCTGACCAGATCATCGGCCTTCTCCTGCGCAATGCCACCCTTGCCTAATAAGCCTTCCAATCTGTTCAGCTCCTTATTGACATAATCCTGAGCGCCCTGAAGTTTGCCCACAACCTTGACGTAGTATTCCGCATATTTGCCCTCGATACCCTTAGCAGCAGCAGTAAGCTCCTTGCTCACAGCCTCGATGTCAGCGCCACCTGTCAGCTTGGCGACAACCGTATCAAGGGCCTCGATGGTGCCAGCCTGGGCGTTCAGACCACCGCCGGTCTTGCGGAACGTTCCAGCCTTTCCGTTCAGGTATTTGACGAGGTCCTTCTCGGCGCGGCCGCCGCGGTACTCGAGGGGCTCGGTCGAGCCGGCGGGGAAGAACTTGATGGTCGGGTAGGACTTGACCTCGAACTTCTGGGCCGTGGCCTTGGAGTCGGCGGCTTCGGCATCAACCTTGGCTACGAGGACGGTGGGCTCGGATGCGAAGTCGGCGGCCAGGGACTCCCATGTGGGCGCGAGGCTCTTGCAGTCTGCCAGATCGTGTTAGTCGAATGGTGCTGAGGTAAGGGTAGAGGAAGGGCAACTCACGTCCACACCACGGCGCGGTGAAGGCAACAAATACATTCTGGTCGCCGCCGACCTTCTCCTTGAAGCTCTTGTCGTTCAACATCTGCATCTCACTGACGGGGCCCCTCTTGGCCTTGGGCCTGATGCCCGTCTTGGTGGTGATGAAGCTGTTCAAGCTCTCCAGGTCGCGCCCGCCGCTGTAGTCCTCGGGGGTATCGCTCTTGCCATCGAACCACTTGATCGTGGGGAAGCCCGAGATGCCGTACTTCTTGCCCAGCACCTTGTGCTCGTCGGCGTCGACCTTCGCCACCGTGACCTTGTCCTTGGCCCACGCGAGGCCCGTTGCCAGTTCCTCGTACACGGGGGCCAGGTTCTTGCAGTGGCCGCACCACGGGGCGAAGAACTCGACAAGGGCCGGTTTGCCTGTCTTCACGATGCTGTCGAAGTTGTCGGGGACGAGGTCGATGACGGCCGAGTCTCCAGCTGCCAGCGCGGAGCTCAACAGGGAGATGCCCGAGAGCAAGAATGTGCTGATTCGAACCATGTTGTTCGCTATGTAGCTGTGGTAGAGTAAAATTGAGGGAATTGGAAGCTATTTGATATGAACTTGCCGCTCTTCGAGGTAGTATGCGGCAGTTCTGTGAGGGGGATATATATAGGATTTAGTTGCTGATAAATAAATTCGTGAGGACAGGGTGGCAGGGTTGCTCGTTAATGCGGCGGCGGCAGGGCGGTTGGGCCGGTCGCCGCTCACAAAAGTTGTTCCGCGCCGAGAGACCCCCTTGTCTCGTGCCCCCTGATCGACGGGTGCAGATTTAGCACACGCAAACAGATATAAGGGATTAACGATCTTCAGAGAACGATTTACAGCTATAAGTATTTGCTAGCTAAACAGTAATACTGTTAGATAATGGGTTACCGTACTCAATTTTATGATCACCTTGGGTTTCACCGCTGTGCCCAAGAAATTTCTTTGTTATTAGAAAACAGTTGATCACGACATGGAAGCTTCGACCTTCGTGTTATACGATTAACTTTCATACTAGTAAAGATAGTTTAAATTTATCTTGTAGCTTATCTCTTAGATCTTTGCATAGTTCTTGCACAGCCGTAGCATAGCATGTCCTCTTGCCCGTCTAATTCGCCGTCCCCACGAGTACTCCCCCCACCCGTCGCCGGGCCATCTCGTACCAGCGGAGCAGCCTGATCACCACCCCATCCAGTCAGTCCCGTCCTCCCATCACCAACAGACAACCTACACAACGCACACCTCTCCTCTCCACCCTCCTCCTCATCCTCCCTCAACCTCGCCGTCGTCCTCACTACATTCGCCACAATACTCGGATAACTCGCCTCAACCCCCCGAAAGTACTGAGTCATAAGCTGATCAATAGTCGTATCCCGACTCGAAGCCTGCACCTTCAACGCCTCCGCATCCCTCGCCTGCTGCGCAGCGCAAATCGGCGCCAGCCCCGGCTCGACGCCCGCGATCCAGTCCTCCAACTCCCCTCGCATCAGCTCGCGGGCAGGAAACACGCACCTGATGCCTTCTAGAGAGGCGGATTCTCCGACGAGCGAGGGCAGGGAGGCGCCGCGGCCCTTGGAGGTTTCGGAGAGCACGAGCTCGGCGAGACGCGTGGAGGTGTGGCCGAGGGCTATGCTGCTGCAGGAGAGCTCGCGGGCTGTGTGGGCGAGGAGGCGGCGGTGGAGGGAGAGGAGGATATCGGAGCGGGAGGTGGGGGAGGCGAGGGAGGAGAGGATGGATGGGAGCGAAGAGGCTTGTGTTGGTTCAGTGGTTCCGCCGTCGGAGTTTGTGAGGATGTTGATTTCCTGTGCAGAGAGGAGCTGTAGTGCTGTTGGAAGGTAGCGCCTGTAATACGTATGTCGTGGATATCGGGCTCTCAAGGGTTCCCAAAAATTGTCGTCGACGTCGGGTGCACCATTCGAGTTAGGCTCATGAGACGTGTCGTCTATGTGCAGCACGTGCAATTCGTAGCCTACTCGGCCAGTCTTGTCCATCTGACCTCGTAAATGCCGGTCTAGCATGTTTAATAGCACTAGAGACGAGGGGCCAAGGGAGAGCGGTAGAAGAATCCGTTGGGGCTTTTCGGATAACGATTTCACTTTGTAGATATCCATGCGCTTGACCATCTTTGAGGCAATATAACTTGTAAAGCAGTCACTGAGGGCTTATTAGACTTGCATTCCACTGGCTATTAGTGATATTACCTGCAAAGGCGCTCTGAGCGCACCAAGTGTGGCGCAGATGCAGATTGACACCGAGCACAGAGGTTTGGGTCATTGCCACGGTCGGTGGCCGCCTTCCTAGGCATGTTATTTACAATTTGTGTATAGGTGGTTAACGGCTCTGGAATGGTCTTCCCGAAAATCTCAAATATCAAACGATTGGACAACACGGTTTGCGCTTTTGAAAAACTTCAGAGTAATTTGCAACGTAGAAATTTTCGATTGCCTAAAATAGCTAGAGTTTCGGATCCGGCTCCGCTTGTGACTGTTTATCTCTCTTCCTTCTCCATGTATAGCATGAATGTTTTGATACTATTGTCAAGGCATATCGGGTGAGTGATGCACTTTCACTAAGAAGTTCAAACGGTCCAAAAGCTATAATAATGGTTAACGAGTAAGTATATGGGGATTAGGCTCGATTTGCAGTGCCTGCAGTTCTCATTGCAATTGCTGGGTGCGGTTCAACATTTATCCGACGATAGAATACCTGAACTCACAACAGAAAACCGCGACATAGCATCGTCAAGAGGGCACGCTATCGGTAGCTTCAGTGATTTCGCTAAAACTAAGTCACAGTAGATTATTTTAGCTCAGCCCTCTATGATTTTGAGTGATTTCAGTGAACCTGGCAATGTATTATTTATGCCAAGCCTTCAGTTATGTGGCAACATACACGATGAACAAAGCACATTAGCTTAATCCGTCGGGCACACTGTAGCCTCCGGATGTTATTTATAGTACAAAGACACAGGTTTGGCAACGGTACGTTCTGTCGACTCGTAGCTAAATGTAATAATATCGCTAACAGAACGACTAGGGTAACGCTCTCCGCCTTACCGGACGCCGCTCGACTAAAAAGGATTATTCTCCTATGTTCTATCAAAAGTTTTTTAAGGTCATTTAAAAGCCATAGAAGTCTGGAGAGAACCGTAAAGCTATAGCATCCCTGCTTTTACTACTCCTATTCTACATCTAGTGGGCTTGTAGATAAATCGACTAGACCAATAAGCCTAATTTACATAATAGAGAATAATGTGAGATGGGCTTGTATCTAAGAGTTGAGGGATGGTCTGCATAGCTGTTTCTTGTTTTTTTTTTCCTTTGACTCTAGCTGCTTTTGCCACCGCCCTCGCATCGTTCCCCCTTAGATTTATGATGGCCGGTTTTGGACATGAGATAGGGAGAATCGCCCGCGTACGGTTCCGAACATTCAGTCTAGCTTTTGAAGAATATTATGAAATAAGAAATTAAAGCTAGAGCTATAGATATGTTAAAAATTTTATTAATAGGATATGTTAGAAGTTTTGCTAAGTAGGAGTTGTTAGTGTTGACTTTGGAGGTTGGCCCAGAGCGGCTTAAGGGGCAACGACCACCTTCAATACAAAGAGAGAATAGCAGCAGACAAGATTTAAAGACAAAAAAGAACAAGGAGAAAAACCCCAAAAAAATTTCCCGAGACGCATCACCGACCGGAGGCCTATACCCGGTTTGGATCAAGAGGCGCGTCGGGCCCCCTGTGACGAGACCCGGATTTGAACCCAGGAGAACTGGCAAGTTAGGTACAACGGCCGATACCGCACCTTTTAACCACTCGACCACAAGCTTATTGACTATATGAGCACTTATTAGGGTATATGAACACATATGCGTTGTGTCCTGATTAGGTTTAGTCTGAGTGCTCAGGAGTCAGAGGGCTGGCACACATACCTAGGTATTATTTAGTACAGGTCTTTGTCCTTCACTGAATCTAGAACCTTTAGATACACTCCAAGTCGGTGAGCTAGATCTCATGATGGCTCATCGACTTGAACATAGCTGCTACAAAGACAAATTTGGAACAACAAAGATCGCCAGTCGCCCTCGAGTGAGGAGACTCCCGCCCTCGACAACCGTTCTGGGCTTTCTTTTGTTCTCAGCAACCTTGAGCTCTCCCACCAGCTCCCAGAACCTACTTCCTCAAGTATTTAAAGGGCCATGATACCGGTCTGTCTTCTAACTTCACCCACTATACTACGATCGCTACTCTACTAGACTTACCAAGTCCCCGAAAACTTTATATCAAAATGCAGCCTTCTCAGATCGCCAACACTGATGCCCCCGAGGTCGACTCCTGGGGATACCCTGGCTCCTCCTGCACTGTCATGTAAAACATTTCAGTGACACTGTCCTCGGCACCGTCCACCAAGTCTCATAACTTGAAGCGAGTCGCATTTAGCCATCCGTACAGCCTGACCAACGACCTTCAAACATGTTTCAACCGTCTTATGAGATGAAAATACCCCTGGACATCAGTCAATTATTCGACACGGATGCATATTTATACTCTCTTTTTTGTTGGCGTTTTACGGATCACCATGCCCACTCTCTTTCAACTCTGTAGCCTGGCTACAGCTTGATTCATGCGATGTACGCCGTTGGTCGACTTGACCGCTAACTCGGTGGTCGGTCTTCCCTTGGTTTAAAAAGAGCATACACTGCATGTCAACTTAACAGCTTAGCCTTGGCGAATTCTTGTTTACAATTACTGGGTCTCAAATGTTTGACGGCGGGAGGCACTTGTATGTACCGACTTTAGATACTCTCCTTCAATACACAATGCTCCTTGCAAAAACCGTTGCTACTGAACGAGTGTGACTTGTACCTGCTCTGACTATGTTGAACTTCCCTCACTGCCTCGTAGAAATTAAATATTCAAAGTCGTATTTTATCCTATGAATCAGTTTATAGGACTTATGCCTAAGAACTAAGACTTGTCTAGCCCAGCCAAGCCCTCTTTCGCTCTCGCAATCGCATTTTCAACAAGCAGTACATCCCCAGCCAACTGTCCCAAATCATCAGCCTTCCTGACTCTCTCCAAACTCCTCTCCAAGCCCCCAACAAACGTCTCCCCAATCCTCGCCTCCTTACTCACCTCCCCAACCCTCAACCTCTCCCTCAACCCCCCATTCTCACACAGCAAATAAAGCAAATTACAAGCCGCCACAAAAAACGGCACACTCGCAGCCCATTCATCCACCTCCAACTCCGAGCCCACCACCTCAACAGGCCCCCAAACCACCCCAGCCAACCCCTCCAACCCTTCTTTACCTCCCCAAGCCCCCTCGCCCCTCAAAAACAAGTCCCTAGCCCACCCCAGCGCCGCCGCCTTCAGACTCTCGTACGGACAAAACTCCAGCGTATCCCTGACGAACCCGATCTGGGCCCTGGTAGATTTATGGCTTGCGAGCACGGCGGCAGCGAAGTCGTTGGCCCCCGCGCGCAGCTGCGGCGCCGGGTGCGTGGCTGCGATGAGCGTGATGGCCTGGAGGTAGGTGTTGAACTGCGGGTCGTCATCAGCAGCAGCAGATGGATCGCTAGCGTCGTTAGAGGAAGCAAGGCCCTCGGTCTCGAGCGCGGCCCAGCCAAGGAGCAGCAGGGCGTCGACGAGGGCCGGGGAGGCGACGGCGGCGCTGGGCAGGGTGAGCGAGTCTGGGTCGGGGGCACCGATGAAGGTAGAGATCAGCGAGAAGTGGGAGGCCGGCAGGGAGACGGTTGCGGGCAGCGGGGGGGAGGACTGGAGGGAGAGGAAGGTGCGGGCGGACAGGAGGTAGAGGGAGCCCGTGGGCGAGTGTGGGAGCGAGGTGGAGAAGATGGCTTCCTTTTGGTCGGGTGGGCTGAGGGGGAAGAGCAGCGGGACGGGGATCTTGAGGTCGCCTACGCTGATGGTCTATGGGTGGGACTCTGTTAGCTAGCTGTTGTGGGGTTTGGGGGGGTGTTTGGGGGGGGTGTTGGATGTTCGACGTACTAGGAGTTGGGACACGAGGGCGTCTCGCGCCATGAGGTCTTCGTTCGTAGCGAAGATGTCTTTGTAGGTTTGTCGTCCAGGTACAATTCTGTCTGGCTCACGTTTCTCAGCGTATCTATCCACCCAGGCCAACCCGGACGTCCCCGCTACTGGACTGAAGCTTTCGACGCATTGTTTCGCGATTTGGGTTGCAAGGCTGCGGAGTATCTGCATTGAAGTATTTGCTTCAGATTCATCTGGAGCCGAATCAGCTTCGGGATCGGCCTTGATCCCTACGGTTTTCACAGTAGGTATGCCCTCCTCCGTTCCTCGGAGAGGAAGGGTCGGTCGTTTGGATCCTGAAAGAGCCCTCAGGAACATCAGAACAGACCTTGTAGCAGCTGGGAAACGTGCGAAACCTTGATGAACCGAGATTATTGTTTCTGCAGATGTCTTCAGGAAACGGCTTGGGTACTTGGTCTTGATCCGTGGATGAAGAACGCATAGCATGTGAAGCAGGCACTGAAACTTTGCACAGAGATCTTGATACGCTGCAGCATTCTGCGGCGACTCTGAGTCTTCTTTTGCCTCCTTGGGTTCGCCATCTTCATCCTCCGCATCGCTCTCGTCTGCATCTTGATCTATGCTGTTCTCGAGCTCAACTAGCTGAACGCCAAGGTCTTCGATTAGCTCAGTAACTTTCAATACGACCTCCCTTGGGTTGCCCATGGTGGCCACATCGTGTAAACATTCTTCTGATTCCGGAAGCATTGGCAGTAGAATCTGCACAAGGTCCCATCCGATATTGGTAGTAAGCCTTTCATCTTGCAACAAGTCGTGAAACAGTGGTAGGTCTTCCTTGGTCAAGCATTTGTCCACAATAGTCAAGTAGGTCATGTAATCCGAGGCGGGGGGAAGCGCCTTTATGAGAGGGCTCTCCTCGCTGTCATCTGCCATAGTTTCGTATAATTTGGAAGATAAATAGAAAAATTGAATGATACTGTTATTATATCTTTCCTTGTGAATGTTGGTAGCGAATTGCATGGAAGAAGTAGAACCGCATTTTCAGCCTGGCCCGCAACGCCACATTACTTAGCTTCATGTTGTGTGACTACGATCTGTATCTTACTAGCATCCCTATATCATGAACACCAAAAACCACGATACATTGGAAATTTGGGAATTATTAATTTTAATTTACTTTGTGTAGAAAGCCAAAAGCTTCTAGATGTCTATTGAAGAACAGAAGCGGTGGATACTAATTTACATCAATAGTAGCCGTTACTACACCAAAAGTCCTAGCGCTATTCCGTAATCGTACCTTTTGAGGTGTTACAGCATTCACAGGTCATAATGTCGTGGGCGTCGTAATCTACTCCTCAGTCCACTCCTTGAACTCGTCCTCCAAATGCTCCTTCAACCTCTTGAACTTGTTGCCAAAGTTCTTGCCGCACCTCCAGCAAACAAAATCCTTCGCCAACCAGCCTGCCCTACTCGCAAGCTTCTTCTCCACCTCACCTTCCCCCAGCGGAAACTCGTCCAACTCCACAAAGAACGGCGTATTGAAGGAGTTATAATGCTTCCTATGCCTCATACACTCGCTATGCATATCCCGACTCAGCACGTGCACATGCATATGGGTCATACTCGGCCCAGCATGTATCCCGACCCTGACCTCACTCTCCCAGTCCCTGCCGGGCGGAAGCTGCACGCCAGCCACATCCGCCCCAGCCGCATCCATCGCATCCCGCCGCGGGCGTTCCGACGCCGAAACCGCACCGAAACGCCGCTTCAACTCGCTCGCCACCAGCCTCTTGAGCTTGGCCACCTCCTCTTTGATCTCCGCGAGGAACTCCGGGTCCTGGAGGGCGAGGAGCGGGTGTTTCATGGACACGCCGAGGTCGCGAGGTAGCAGGAGGGTGTGGACCTCGCTTTTGGGGTAGAGGTCGGTGATGGCGACGAAGGAAGGGGTGTGGTAGAGGACTTCGGAGCTCGGGAAGGACTCTGGCTTTGCTATGTAGGCGCCCAGGCCGTTGCGTCCGGAGAAGTTCGTCGGGGGAGGGGGCGGGATCAGTTCGGGGTTGAGCTTGGTTGAGTGCGGGTTTGGAGAGAGGTGTTTGCGGGCGAGCATCAGCATGCTGACTGGTGGGAGGTTAGCTGAGGGGTCAGACTGAGCGAGTTGAGGTATGGAACCCTACAGGCATTTGGTTTGGTCTGCTCGATTTGAGTTGAGCCGGTGATTTCTTCCTGCGTCATGCCTTCTTCGGCGGTCTCTTCTGTTGAAGCCATCGTGACACGGTGAAATTTGGTGAAATTTTGGTGTGGAAAGTGTAGTTCATTGCGGAATTCAGTCTATGGCACCTGGGATTTTATAACAAAGGCCACTGCTCGTTGACTGATTCAGGCAGCTGTGGATAGAGGTATGGCGGGGTGTTGAGGTGTCAAGCTTGGCGCGGTTCTTTATGCCATTATCATAGATACTCGCCTCAAGACATAGTTGTCAAGAACGACAAGGCAATTTGTCGGCATAAGATCACGCGTGCTGTATACGACTAGACCATATGTAAGATCATAAGAACCAAAAGCAGAATCACATTGTTGACAAAGAACTTCCTGTAAGGCCAGTCCTCAGAGTCTCAGATTCCTCACACACATCGCGATAAAAACGTGCATGACTAGGCTAAGCCTAATTAGGAAGCCTGCTTGTTCCGCATGCAAATTAGTCCATCTACATAGTAACTCTCACGGGATCCTTCATAGAACACTCAAGTTGCTCAAAGACCGGCCTTGGAGCGTCAAGCGCTTGAGCAACGATGCGACTTGACAAACCAAGATGGAAATACAAAGGCTATACCAATTCTCAGCTCTGCCCGAAAGGAAACGAGTGAATTTCATCATGAAAGGCGTAATGAATGTGTATCAATATATGTGATTAACTTCATTGACTCAACAACTGTGACTATGCAATTTACAAGTTTTATATAAGTAGACTACCTAACCTAGCTCATCACTTCCGAGCAACTTCAGCGGTACCCCAAATACGAAAGACATGGCGATAGATTTGCCAAGAACCATATTCGACCTCCCATTGGAGGTGATATTACATGTCGCTGATCACATAGATAATGAATCTATCTTGGTACTCTCTAGAACTTGTAAGACATTCAATGCCATAGTCGACAGCAAGCTGTATGAGGACATCACAATCACTAGCTTTTCACAAGTCCGGTCCCTACCACTAGGACTTGAAGGTGACCCAAATCGAGCAGCATATATTCGAACTCTCTACCTCAAGAGAGTTGAATACGATATGCAGCGAACTCAAGCGATCACGGAGGTAATGCTGAATCTGTTCAAGTATAGGTTCAAGACTCTGCGAAAGCTCGTCATAGGAAACGGGTTCCTGGAGACCATGGACTATGAGAGCAAACGAGCTCTTGTCGACCTGATATTACGCCAGCCGGCCATAGAAAAACGTAAGTAGCTTTGAGAGTCTAGAAGTATCCTACTCAACTCAAACAGTTACCATTCCGGATCCGGGAGAGGAAATGGTGGGTAGAGATTACAAGAGCGAGGGGGTCCGGCTTACCCAACTTCCTACTCTCAAGAAACTTACACTCGACTCCTGGTGCCTGCATCGTGTTCTACAGCGAGCCCAGTTCCCAACAGACCTCTCTTCAACACGTCCTTTTCATCTGCGTCTCAAAGAATGCGATCACTCCGTGGAGCAACTGTATTCTCTAGTTTTTCGGGTCAACAATCTGACTCAGTTCTCCTGCCACCACCTTAGGCCTTATATCAATCCGGCACATCCCGAGCCAGAGCACGGAAGCCGCTATTTTCAAGCCCTCTTGCCCGCAGTGTCAACGCTTACTTCGTTAACCATTCTTTACGAAACTCTCTGGGAGCCGCCTGTTGCGTCTCTAAAAGCCTTCGAGAACCTCAAGTATGTTCGCACCAGCACTTCGATTCTAAGGACCCGAGGTTTTGAACGAGATGGATGCGCCGGGTGGGAAGAGCTTGAGCGGCGGCTGCCATCCGGTATAGAAACCCTTGCTCTGGATCCGTTCATAATCGAAGAACAGATCGAGCATGAATGGCGAGAGAATAGCGATCCTAGAGTTGTACAAAGTTTCATGGAGGTCAAGTCTGAAGTTGTGCCGCGTTTGAAGACCTTGGTTATTTATTGGACTCATGGTTTGGAAAGCGATGACTGGTATAGCCCAGATGAATGGTATAACCCAGCAAGTTCGCCATGGCTTCTGGACAGTGATGCAGTACGAGCTGGTATTGAGTTGCAGGTACGTGATGACTCGGAGAAATATTCAACGGATTTAGTGCATGACGACGACTGGTGAAAGATAGTCTTCAAGAGGCTAGAGCTCTAGGCAGGCTCTGAAGCTAAGGCTAATCGATAGTGGTAACTTCTCTCAGGATAAGCCTAACCAACTCATTTGGGGGGGCTGTGTGACAATTCAAATCATCACAAAGACTTAAATTTCCCTTCAGCGAGTGAGACATACACGATCCCTTAAATTTCTCTTGACTTTCCTCTTTCGAAAGCGTATATGCGTATTATGTCAAACTCATCTCGCCAAAACAAAACAACGGGTTTAGGCATTTTCTGTAACCCCAAAGCGAAGATTATTCCGACAATTGGTTGCTGCGCAATTTGACATCCGACCCGCAATCGTTGTCTAGAGAGCTGTAACGATCTAGAACTTCCCTGTAGAAAAAAAGCCAGCCAGCCAGCCAATCGCTTGAGCTTATTCACTGCATACCCGCCTACCTGTGTCACCGGCCATGCTTTTTTGTAAAAGAGTTCGCTTGCTTACTTTGTCGGGTGGGAGTAGGTGAGTGAGCGAGTGAGTGATGCATCAGAACGGCGGGCGCGGTCTGCACTACGACGTCACGGCCGAATGGGAGTGCCACCTCGACGTCCCCCCGGTGCAACCCCGTGGAATAGGGTTAAAACAGAACCCCCCAATCCCGTTCGACGCTGCGGTGCCATCGCAGACGTTCGTAACAATCTTTAATTTCCTTTGCCTGTGGCTCCGCCCTCTGCTGAGAGGGGAGGAAGAAAAAGCTGTCAGTGCTCGTAGATCACCGCCATCGGCCCCCCGGGGGATCCCACTCTGGCGCCCGTCCGGCGAGATTTGAAATTGAGGGGGACCGGATAGTACCGCTGCAACTGGGCTGCGGTACGCAAATCGGGCTTAGGCAAAAAGTACGAGGTACAACATAAGTATCCCATTCGGACACCGCCGGCAGTGACAAATACATAGTAAACCGCTTTTGGAAAGTCTCGTTCTGCTTCGGGGTACTTGAATCGGTACATCGCGTATGTACCACTATTGTACCATACCCCTCCCCTCTCTCTCACTTGCAAAATTGGTCACCGAGCGCCGGAAAAGTGTATTCAATGTGTGTGAGGTCAAAAAGAAACTTTATGCAATGGATCGGGGTATATCTAAAAGACAGGAAAATCATAGCAAAGACGTAACTTCATAGCCTATTTCACCCAGGGGCTGCTCATCCCGCAAGCAGCACTCTGGCTTTGCATACGACTGTGCACTTTTCGTAGCCCTTCCCGCTGTCGTCTCCGCATCGCATCACGGCGGGAAACACCCACAACGTCACGCTCCGCCTGTTCCATCCGCTGCCCACCGAACCCTGCCTGGTGTCATTCTCCCGTTCCCTGTCCTTTTCCTTCTCCCACTCCCCATCCTCCTCCTCCCCAAACATGTCCTCCATCTTCACGCTATTGAAGGCAGCGTGTCCGCTCCCCGGCCGCTCGACGATCACCAGAGCCCGCTGCATGGCGAGGTCGAGGGCCAAGGAAGCTGCGTCGTCGACGATAGACTGTAGGTGTGCGAGGCGTCTCTTGAGACGTTTGCCTGAAGTAAGGGAGAGGATGCGGTAGTAGATCTTGTTGGCGATGTCTTCCACGGTGGTGGCGCGGTCTGCCACGAACGACGGCGTCCTGGAGAGCAGGCGTACCGTGAGCGCACGCCACTCGTTGAAGTCTGAAGGTGATGCTGAAACAAAAGTTAATATCCTGAGACAACGCGGCATATTGGGGGCAGGCATAAAAAAGCTTTTAAGGTATCTCGGAATGACAAATTATGAAACTCGGCATAAATGCCTTGGGAGGAAGGGTGTTTTTATGTACTTACAGCTTTCCTTCATGGTATTCTTAAGCTCCGCGAATGTGACGTCGCCGAAGAATTGCTCCGTCACGAAGGCTTGAGCGATGACTTCCGCAATCATTGCTCGAAGAACCAAATGCTTGGTGTCGGGATTCCTTAGTAGTCCAATATAATCGGGTGATATTCGCTGAAGGAGTGCTATAACTTCCGGTTTGGGAGATTCGTTGGGCTCGAAGTCTTTGCAGTGGGTCATGACCCAATCATTTATGGCGTCCTCGATGCGTGCAAAGCGTATCCGAATCTGTGAATCCGATAGAACAAACAGGCTCCCTCGCTTCTCTGTCTGTGCCAATGCGGCTTTGGTGCTCTTGAGTTCGGTGTCTTTGTCTCGAAGCTGGGTCTGAAGGCTATGGAATTCCACGCTTGATATCGAGGGGCCTCGTGAGCTCTCGAATTCCTTCTTATGGGGAACTTGGGGGCCACCAATGCCGTACTCCTTAGAATGTGCTGTTTTTGTTAGTTACTTGATGATGAATATAAATGCCGTATAGGTAAAGACCTACATCTCCGTCGTTTCCATACGAGAAAAACAATAGCTCCGATGGCTAATGCCAAAAGCACGGTCACAACCGAAACTGCAGCTATAAGACCACTGTTCCTAGAGTTGCTGGAAACTTGGCCATCACTCAAAGCTTGTTCTACGCTCGCTGGAGATGCTGTTGCCGATCCGGAAACTTCTGAAGTTGTAGAAGACGTCGTTAATGAACTTTGGGAAGATGTTGCGGTAACTTCGACTGAAGCGGTGGATGTAATTGTTACTGTCGATAAAAATTCCGTTGGTATATCGCGCCAGGTCGCTAGGCCGGTAGTGCCATCTGCTATAATGACAAAAGTCGTAAAGTCCAGTTGACCTATAAAACGGGAAGCATTTGGAGGAATGGATTCTGGTGACCCGGTTGGTGGTG
>JANIPN010015725.1:0-90079 GCA_027478595.1 Erythroxylum anguifugum
GGGGGTGCAGAGGGAGTAGTTCCACCAAAAAGGTTGACTTGCCCCTGAACTAGCGCCGGGTCAAGCTTACAGCCCGCTCCCCGGGGCGTACGGTGGCTTCTGCCAATCAGAGGGCAAGTCCGGCTCGGGTCCAGGTACAGGAAGATGCTACCGTGTAGCAAGTTCCTAATTCTGCACCGCATGCCCGCCAAAACATGACCTGCTTTGTGTCGTTTCGCGCTGCCACCATATTAGCCTTTTTCCACTCTCACTTCCGGCCGGCTGGAACTGGACAAGCTCCAGGGGTATGCAACGACGCTTGGAGCTCGCCGCCATTGATGGGAATGGCTGTTCCTGGGAGGTGAGCTGGTGTTGCAACCACCAGAATGTTGCTGGGAGACCGCACACACAGAGAGAGAGAATGTACACACACGCACACACAAACACGCTAGCTGTAGAGGCAGCCTGAGAGTTTGCCATCCTCCTCCACCTCCACCACCACCACAATCCAAGCCCAGAGCCTCGAGCCTCTCAATCTCCCTCCCACCCCATGCTGATGCGGTTGCTGAAAGGAGAATCGTCCCACTACTAGAACTCCTCCCCTGATTCGGTGCGTGACCAGGCGCGCGTTGGCGACGTGCTGTCGAAATGAGTTTATAAGTTATCCTCCTCTGTCTTCCTCTCCCATTCTTCTCTTTCTTCCTTCTCTCCCTCACCCAGCAGTCGTTCTCTAATCCAACTTGCCTCTCTGGTAATACTTACACTCTTTTACAACCAACTACAATAATTTAATCTTACCACGAGTCAAGCCGACTTCCATTTTCCTTCCAAACCAACCAAATCAATCACAATGAAGTTCCAGATTGCTGCCCTTGCTTTCGCCGGCGCCGTCGCCGCTGCGTCCAACGCCACCCTGACCACCTCCACGGTCTGGCAGACTGTCGAGCGCACTATCACTAGCTGCGCCGCCACTGTCACCAACTGCCCGGCTGAGAGCAAGACCGTCGTCGTCGTGACCGACACCGTCGCTCTGTACACGACCGTCTGCCCCGTCGCTGAGGCCTCCTCCACCCCGGCCCCGGCTCCTCCGGCTTCGGCCGCTCCCCCGGCCTCGGCTGCCCCGGCTCCCCCTGCCACCGGTGTCCCTGTCGCCCCTGGCGCCAGCAAGACCTACACTGTCCCGGCCGCCGCTGCCCCCACCGCTGGTGCCCCCGGCCCAGCTGCTCCTTCCGGCACTCTCGGCACTGCTGCCCCCACCAAGGCTGCCCCCACCGGCTCTGCCCCCATCCAGACCGGTGCCGCCGTCCGCGCTGGCCCGGCCTTCGGCGGTCTGGCCGTCGCCGCCGCTGTCGCCATGATGCTGTAAAGCATCGACAACAACGATCTAGCCTCGGCTTTTTCTCTCGACACGGCTTAATTTTTGGGTGGCAACTCCCATCGCTAAAAAAGATACCCTGATCTCAAACGATAATTTTGATCATCCAAACTTAATGGAGGGGTTTTTTGGGACATACGTGGATGGTCGGTGGCTCTTGTGGGGACTGCGAAGGGAAAGCAATTTCTGTTGTCAACTTCCTTAATGCTTACGACGCGCACTCAAAAGCTACTGGGGATGTGATTAGGGGCGGAAGATGGATTGTCGATTTAAAATATTAGTCTGTGGGAAAGAAACGTGAGGGATCTTGATGTTTGACGGATTCTGAGTTTATTTTTTTAGATCTACGAATACCACTTCTTACCACAGACACTGTTCATGTTTTTCTCCATTTGATTACTGTAGTGTGAATGACCAAGTAAGTGATCGTCGCATCGCGAGGAGTCCGCGATCTGAGACATGCATCCGCTGCCATGTGTCGGTCCCGGCGCAGAGACTTGGGGGCTCAACGGTATCGTTCTTGTGCGAGTGTCTCAGAGTCATTTGCTGTCAAGTAACATCTCACTTTGCTCTCCTGCCACACTTGCTATTGTAACTTTTCATTCCATTCTTTATCTGGCCCGAGTACTCCAACCATTTCTCCAAGTAGTCTGCCAACGTTCGACCGGATAGACAGCCGAATAGTTCACCGAGTAGTTACACAAGTGGTGAGCCAAAAGCCGAGAGCCAGACTGCCTTTTGCCCCCTTCCTTTAATTGTCCCAGCACCACTGTCCATCTTCATCAATCAGATTTCGTCGCTCAAAATTCATCAATTCAGCGCAAGCCTGGTGGTCGTTCCAACACCAACATGATCATGAGATCATACGGCCATTCAGTAGAGCGTCATTACTGCTTTGCTAGGGCTCTTACACCATTCCACCATTCTCCGGACTGCCATCTTGTGCACTGCGTCGTGACGTTCACATTGACAGGCGTCTTGACACTGTTCTTAATACTGTTCGTGCAGCCTCTGAATCCAATCTAGGGCTTGTTCCTGAAGCTGTGCATTGTCAGACGAGATGTAGCAAAATTGAAAAGGCAACAATACTCACTTCAGAAGTGGCGCCAGGGTGTTAGCGTTCGCCTTTCTCAAGAACTCGCCCTGCAGCAGATCGTCGGCTGTGCTTCGGCTCTTAACGTCGACACATAGACAATTGCTGAGGAACTGCTTCAGCGCAAGAGAGAGCTTTTCTGCGTGCTTCAGCCTCGGGGTTCCGTTGGTGGCGATCAGGAACAGCGCCTTGAGAGGCTCTTCGTTCAGGTACGGCGGCTCGTTCTCGATCAGCTCGATGGCCATGATGCCCAAGCTCCAAATGTCCACCTTGGACCCATACTCCTTCTGCTTCACCACCTCTGGTGCCATCCAGTACGGCGTGCCGACCATGGTGGCACGCTTGTTCTTGTCCACCGTCAGCTTAGCGCAGAAGCCAAAATCTGTGATCTTGACCCGGCCGTGCGAGTCTAGCAGGACATTGTCTGACTTGATATCGCGGTGGATGATGTCCTGCGCGTGCAGGTGCGCCAGACCCTTGCAAGTCTCGTTGCAGATGGCCGCAATCTGGTCTTCGGTGATGACCGGGTTGCCCTCGATCACGTCCGTCAGCGCACCCCCGTTCATGTACTCCATGATCACCCACAGCTCGCTATCGTTCTCTATCAGGAAGCTGTCCAGGTAGTTGACAATGTTCGGGTGCACAGACTCGCGCATAACTAGGATCTCGTTGACAATCAGCTCCTTGCGTGGCTGGTGTCGCAGGTCCATGGTCTTGATGGCAACCCTAGCGTCGCCGGCATCCCGCTTCCACAGCTTCTGTGCCACAGGAGATGAAGCGTCGCTCCGGACCTTGGCAATATACACCGAACCCGAAGCGCCCTGGCCAATCTTCTTCTGCTTGACGTACGAGTCGGACGGATCGTAACGGGTGACAATCTTCTTCAGCTTTGCCATGACCTCACCCTCCGACATGGACGACATGCGGGCCTCCTTTTGCCTGGGCGCCGGCGCCTGCTCAGCCTTGGTGGTGAGGGCAATCTCAGCCTGCTTCGTTGCCGCTGCCTTTTGAGACGCTGCCGCCGCTGCTGCTGCCGAGGCCGAGGCCGAGGCGGAAGGCTTGTTGACATTGAGAGGCTTGGGCTGTTGGACAGGTCCTGCACCTTTGCTCGAAGAGTAGCCTCCGTTGGTAGAGGCCTGGTTTTTGGTACTTGGGGATTGGTTGCGGTCCTGCTGCGATCGCTGGTGGGGCGACTCGTTTCGTTGTTGTGAGCTGTATCCCGGCGACTGATTGCGGGACGAGGTCCCGTTCTGCGCGTACGGCGGACGTGGTGCCGCGATACTGGAGGAGCCTGAAAGCTCGGCTGGCGACTGTGGTCCGCGAGACGAGGGAGAAGTGACTGAGGATTGCTGCTGCTGCTGCTGCTGCTGCTGCCGCGACCTGTCCGGCGCCGAGGGTGCGGTTCTCTGTGGGTTGTAGCGGGGATCGTTGGGCCCGCCGCCAAAGCCGCCCAAGGGCTGGTTTGCGATGGAGGTCTTGGTCTGGGGAATCGAGGCATTGTACTCCTCCTGCTCTCTGCGTTCCATCTCTCGCTGCTTTTGCTCCTTGATGCGCTTTGCCTCCTCTTCAATCATACGCTTCATGTCTCCACCCATCGTCAGCTTCGAATCACCGGCCGAGTTTGGAGCTTGCTGGTACTGATTGTTCGAAGAAGGGCCCCTCGTGCTGGAGCTTGGCGCTCCGGCAGCCGCTCGGGTGGGTGTTCCAGGAGTGGCACCCCTTGCCGCACCGGAGGCACCGGGGGACTGGTGAGCACCTGGAGGAGGAGGCCGTGGCGGCGCGATGCCACCAACACCAAGCTGCTTGTTCTGGTTCACGGGAGGTGGCGTGGGCATCAGGTGAGGATAATCGTTGGGATTGTCGGCCCGCTTCTGGATGTCAGAGTAAAATTCGAGCACCTCAATGACCGCCTGCGGATTTTTCTGGTAATCCTCCTTCGTGATGGCGGAGGCCGTCAGCAGCTTCTCCCACTCCTGCGGCAGACCAACAAACGCGCCGGTGGTGGGGTCGAAGCCGACATGGATACGGTGGTTGAAGTTTGTCGGCTGGCTGACGCCGGAGATGGCGGGACAGCGTGTGTAGATAGCGTCCTGCCAATCATAGAGTTCATCCTCGCTCTTAAACTGGATAACGACCGTCTTTGAAGGCTGATCGCGCAGGGCCACACCCGGGTGCCCGTTGGGGTTTGTCGCTCGCGAAACCTCGATGGAGAGGGGAACCTCGTCGCAGCGCGAGACGCCAGTGACGTGTGCGAGCGGTATGGCGAGCACCGACTTGCTGCCATCAGCTTTTTGAAATTCTAGCTGGTGATGGCGCAGGACGAGCTTGCGGTTCTTCCAGAGGAAGCCGGCAAAGCCATCTTCTTTGCAACGGACTTGGATCTCCTTCAATACACCAGACTGGATGCTATCGAAGGTTGTTGTGCGGGAAATCGAGGGCGAGCCGCCACTGTACTGGCTGCCCATGCTTGAATTGCTTCGCATGGCAATTGGGTTATTGTGTGGGCTCGAGTAGTTTCCAGGATAATTGCCAGTGGCCGGGGTGAAGGAGACCTGGGTAGGCTGGCGTCCACTGGGTGGTTTGGGCGCAGGACCAGGGTTGAGGAATTGGTCAGGCCGGTATATGCTGGGGAAGGGAATCGGTAATTGATCAGCATCAATCGACCAGGACGTTAAGTAAGCCAAAACGGACGACTGCTCATGCCAACCTCCAACAGATAGCCTCTGCAACTGATCGCTTTGCAAACCTTTCAAATCTCTCTTGCCGTAATCGGTCCAACAACCTGAACGAGTGCCCGATCAAGAAGAGAAAAGAAGGAATATTACGGTGAGTGGTGGGTTCGCATCATCGTTGCTGATGTCGCGCCACATCTACCGCTAGTGCTATGCAGCTTGCACGAGGATTGGAGGCTGTCCATGAGGCATTCCGCACGGCTGAAGCAATTTGCATGCGGAGATAAGGTACTTACTGGGGAGTTTGCGAAGCCATGATGGAGACTTAATAGTCAGCAACGGCGAAGCGAGGCTCTGATGTGTAGAATCGACTGCTGAGCTGATGAGTGTTGGAGAGGTGGTCGATACTTGAGTTGGAGGAGACCGAATTTCACTGGCGTCGCGCGCGAGAGGGACAAAGGTCCAAGAGGCGGTTCTTTAGCCAACAGTTGCACAGACTTCGATCAGCAGGAGACTCTCATTGCCGTAGCTGTATGGCAATTATGCTCTTCCGTGCCTTTGCTTCTCTTCCTGGCCGTTTATGCCTTCTCTCCCTTCTCCCTCTCACTATCTCTTTTTTTTCTCAGCCTCCTTCACCGTCTCCGTCCTTGCCGTCGGGTGGAGGGGCTAAAGCAGCCTTGAGCTAAGAACGCCTGCAACCGTTGTAAAGTTTGCTGGCCCTGGGAAATGTAGAGCCGCCGACTGCTTGCCTTTTCAGCTATAAAGACTGTGGTTGTGACGAGCGAGGGGCTTTCTATCGAACGAACAACGGGCGAGAGGTGGGTGGCGTGGCTATGGAATAGGATGTAGTGGAGTTGACAAATGTGTCGTGAGCAAGATGCGACAGTAGGTCGCAGGAAGGGTACGGGTCACTATGGCGGCGGCAGGCGGGGTGGAATCGGGGGGGGGAGAGGACAAAAAGAAGGCTGCAGCATCAGTGCGTGGTGCGCTGTGTGCTGCAGCGAACGGTAGCACTGGTGGTGGTGGTGGTGGTGCGGTGGTGGCAGCAGATCCTACCGGGACGCAGTGCCACTTATCAGGAGTTGTTCTCCGAGGATTTAACTCCTGATGTGCCGCACCCTAACTCCTTGGGTAGTGGCCCTTTTTTCCTGCCCAAGTCCATTTAGCCAGCGGGACCACTGGCATTCCACAATCAGAGAGGGCTTTCGTACAGCGTGGCGCGATATCCTGTGGATTGCGGACAGCCCAGGGAGGGTCCCTTAACCACAGGCTTGAGGGTCCATGATGGCAGCCAAAGACAGGCGCTTATACGCCGCTGACACATTGGAAAAGATGACATACAGCCGCAGGATGCTCAATCATCCTCAATTATCAGCGGAAGATGGAGGGTAGATGCTCGTATTCAGATTTGACGTTTTGATACTTAAGCATCAATGATGTTACCCTTCTACCTACGTTAGAGAGGCTTAAATATTTGACAACTGTTTTCATGTCAGGTTCAAACTACGACTGCTTGCTCTATTCCTTGTTGGACAACTCAAAGACAATAAGAAACTAAGTCGGGGCATATAGTCAGGCAGACCAGGACCCGCAGCAAACACTAGTCGGGAGACGAACTGACGCAGACCTCAGCTAAACGGTGGGGTGGACTTATGACGGTATAGCCTTTCCTTGTGTCTGAATCTCTTGAAGATACTACGAAGAGAGAGGTTATCGTTTCAATATTCGCACATTGTATCTGGATTTTATCCCAATTGCCTTGTGCTCTTTACTTCATCATGGCTTTGACAAGCGATCTTACCCTGGACGGGTCCAAATTCGACCCCAAGTCAATTTCTCAGGCCCAGCATGATTTCAACAATGTCATGTCTCAACAGACCAAGGAGGCCGGGCGATGGTACGAGGTCGGTGCAGCTGCCTACCGCAAACTCCGAGAGGAAGGCAAGACGCCTCTGCCAGCGAGGACGGTCCTGCCCGAGGGCTTCGACATCGGCATCCCCTCGCGCGATGCGGGTCGAGAGATTCCAGCGCGAGTCTTTCTCCCTCGTGACGGCAGCAAGCCTGTGGCGACGTTCATGCACATTCACGGCGGCGGTTGGGTTCTGCAGAGCGAGCTTGACTTTGACGAGCACCTGCGCCACGTGGCCGCCGGCTCTGGCTCAGGGATACCTCTCGCCTGCGTGAGCATCGGCTACCGACTGGCGCCGGAGCACCCATTCCCCGCAGCTCCTCACGATGTTGAGGATGCAGCCGAGTGGCTGGCAGCAAACTCAGGCAAAGACTCGCGGCTGGGCAATGCGCCTCTCGCGTACATCAGCGGCGAGTCTGCTGGTGGGCACCTGACGATGGTGGCTGCACTGCACCTGCTCCGGCTGTCACAGCCGTATACAGGGCTGAAGGCGCTGATACTGCACTTTGGCTGCTTCTCGCTCGAGCCGCTGCCCCAGGCCACGTATTTCGAGGAGGAGCTGGTGTTGACCAGAGACATCATGCAGGCCTACCGGGATGCGCTGACGCCGGAGGAGCACAGGGGTGACATCGCTTGGCTCAGGTCACCGGCGAACAGCCCGCTTTACGCTGATCTGAGGCCTCTGAGAGGCAAGCTTCCACCCGCGCTCTTTACCTGTGGCACCTCCGATGTCCTCCTCGACGACACTTTGTTCATGGCGGCCAAGTGGCAGGCTGCTGGCGCGCCCAACACTATCGTCAAAATCTTCCCTGGTGCGCCGCACGGGTACATCTTCTTTCCGCCCGACAGGTCCCCAGCATCGGCTGAGGGCCAACAGGCTGTCACCGACTATCTCAAACTCATCGGATGAGGCAGGGCTGCAATGATCGTTGCATCCGGAACTATGCTAGACCCTACGTCAAACACTGCCATCCATAGAATCTCATAGAATGACAGCATTACAGTAGACACGATGTACCGGAAAATGAATGAGATTGTCTATCATGCATCTATCAAAGGCATCGGTCGATCCAAAACATGTTTCAATACCCGTTTCAAGACTTGCCGTCGCTGTACTGCACGACAGCCCACTTGCCACTCCAAGCCCACTTTCGAGAGCCAGAATCGCCGCCTCCTCCCTCCTGCGCTCTCAACTCCTCGTCTTTGCCCCTCTCGAGGCCCACGACGACGTCAGCCTTGCAAGTCCTCAAAGCCAGCACTCGAACGCCGCTGCCAGGTCCCAGAGGACCGATAGCTTTGACAAATGGCGTCGAGGGCTCCCATGCGCCGTCGCCGGTGAGCTTTCGATAGTTCAGATCGCCCTTGAATATCACGAGCTGGCTTTCCTGAAGATCTGCCCACAGCTTTGGTGCGACAGTTGGAAGCCGCCAGAAGCTGCCCGGATGGGTCCAGAATCCGTTCGGTCGGATAATCATCTTACCCTCGGCATGCAGCGTGCTCCAGTGCTTGAAAAGAAACCCAATATTCTTGGTTTCCTGCTCGTTCAGCGGCGAGTTTGAGGCGCCCCGGTGCTTCTCATCATCGTCGGGGGTTGTGTAAAAGGCTTGAGGGTCGGCCATGCAGTTCAGGAGGTCGCTAAAGTCCTTGGGCATCACGTCACTTACGAACCAGGGTATGTCCTTTGGATGCAGCACCACCCGACTCGCCAGACCGGCTGCCAGCAGGTAGCCTGCGAGGACCAGGTCCACAAAGAGCTCGAAGCCCGCATTGTCCAGCACAATGTCGACGCGGAGCTCCTGCTGGCCCTCTTTCTGAAGCTTCCTGAGCACGTCAAAGGCCTGCCTAAGATCATTTGACAAGATCTTGTCTTCGGCCGCTTTCCTGGCTGCTGCGCCTTGCAGCTTCTGGAGATCCTCATAGCTGAGAGTGGTGAGCAGCGAAAGGTCGGTTGCATTCCCCCAGAGGCAGATCTCGGCCATTTCACGAAAGATCAGCCATTCCGCCTGCTCCACATCCTCGACCGCCTTGCTCTTGTCTTCGCCCTTTTCGATCTGCGTGATCAGCTCTGAGTACTTGGCCGCGAGCTCCAGGACTGCCGGGCGCGAAGACTTGAAGGTGCCCCTCTTCTGCTTTGCAAAGACATCGTAGGACTTCCAGTGGGTGGAGCGAGCGAACAGCGTGGCTACGCGGCGGTATAGATAGCATTCGGTGAAAAGCCAGGGAGCATTGTACCAAGTCGGCGACTTGAGGCTGGCCAATTCGTCGTTGTAGAGCTGAATGTCCGGCTTTCCGTCATCCTCCAGAGGCCTAGCCATAGCAAGTCAGCTCGGAACTCAATTCTTGACAAATGGTTCGAGAGCTGGCCGCTATCTCCACATCATGTCCACTGAACTGACGGCAAAAAGCTCCCACGCATTCACTCACTCAAGCTTGCGATCATGCTGCATCTCATATTTGAACTTGGACATTTGCTCTACTATAGACTTGCCCTCCTGCCGTTTCGCCTCCTCGTCGCAGACGGAGACAGCGCGAGACACATCATCCAGTGCTTGGGTCTATGGGAAGCAGTTCAGCACTTGTTCCAGCATGAGAGGGTACGGTACAGATGAGAGTTTAAGGCAGGCAAAGTTTGCCGCAGATCACCAGGTTCTGCAGTGCCAGACAAATGATTGATGGATGGTGTACATGTTCATGATGAAGCCAATATGAAACAAATGCATCTCACCAGCACGACTGGCCACCTGTCCTTGACGGACAGATAACCGAAACAAGTTTTATCACTCGTGTGGCACTGCTCTTCAGTGAGTCAGGCCATCATCAATCACTCAATCAAGAACAGGCTGGCTATTGACATACCGACTGGAGGATCCAGCTCCATTTTGCGTCACGTAAGACCTGTCAAGCACGATTCAACGTGTTATGTATATCAATAGATGCTTCGAGAGCCAGGCTTCTCGAGTGCTTTTGTCGACACACAGCATTCCAACAGATCCTAGACGTTCGAAATTTGGTTCCAGAAGAAAATAGTGGCGGCCTCCCATACAGCCCCACCAGAAGCAAGTTCCTCTTCCCGATGCCGGCGCAGGTCGCAAACCGGCAAAACTTCCCGCTCACCCGTAGTCTCCAGCGCCCTAGAGCTAAGCGACGAGCAGGGAGCGAGCGCCCTCTTTTTGAACCGAGCGCGCCATTTCGTACCTCGACATATGCCGAACGATATAGCCCTCGACGTACATAGTTCAATATCACACCAAATGTAGAAGAACACAGTATCCCAAATATCTATTATTTATGTTATGCATAGTAGTTGAGTATACTCGCACACAGCTTTCTCCTACTTATGGGGCCGAGATCAAAGGGCGCTCGCTCTTCGTGCGTCGCTTGGAGCTGCAACAAAGAGTCGTTCTGAAGTTCCCAAGACCCTTGCTTCGAGCCTCCACACCTCCCCATGTTGCAGAAAGTAATTTGTTAGACGCACGTTCCCTTGAAGCAGAACGCACCTTACAGAAGGTTTTTGGACAGAATCTGGGGGCCAATCACTTGGCAGACTTTGTTGTTGATCCCCACGCGACGTCTCCACCTGACACTTGAAGTATGTTGCTCAAGTATCGTGTTACTGCTAGAGACTCGCGATAGAAAAATCTTCCAACGACGCGATAAAGGATTTCGTCATGGCAGAAAATGCTACCGCCTCCAGCACTTGGCGCGTTGATCCGTTGAGACGAGAATGATCCTTGCGGAGAAGGCGGAAAGGTGGCTACAGCCTAGCACGGCGTTTTCAGTTGAGGCGGCTTGTGGCACAGATAAAATCACTGGGTGGAATCCTTTCCTCTGACCCACTGTCCAGGGCGGTAACCAACCGAAGCGGCTTACTTACTACCGTGCTACCAGCTTTACGCGGCGATGGACAGGGAACAGCTGAGGGAAGTTGCGTGGAAGCAGGAGTTTTCACGGCGTGGCTTACGGACGCGATCGGTCTAGCCCGTAATTCGGTGTCCCAAATGCCTGTCTCTAACGAAGAGCGTATTGAGCGTTGGGAGGACATTTGTGGCAAGCCCAAACCCTGTCAACCTCCCTTGATTTAGTTGCGAGCGATTCAGGCCATCAGCCAGGGTAGTGGTGCGAGAGTAGTATATCCTTTAGCGATTCCACATGTTCTACTTTATTGATACTGCTGCTGCTGCTCTCCTTCGCCGCGTTCCCAGCTGAACACATCAATCTTCATCTCTCGATTCAGTCTCTACCTCGAAAGACTGAAGGCGCAAAGACGAGACTTGAGTCGTCTTGGTCATTTCAACGATTCAATAATCGCGTTTGTGGGACCAACTTCAATACTGAGTGGTGAGTTTTGATCCGACTTACCATGCACTCTTCAAGTACAGCTGAAGGTCCTTTATATACACAAGTTTGCGGTCTTATCGAGATATTCTGAGCCCTCTACTTTGAGAGTGTGTGCGCCACATGTCCACTGATATAGTTCTACCAACGTCTTGCCGCCCTATACTGTCGTCTGATTGTGACCTTCACGCCATATATTGCCGCAATCTTTATTTTAACGGGTATTTTAGGACTGGAAACAAACAACGAACGATGGCCGCTATCGAGAAGGTTGTTGTTGAGTCGGAGAAGGATGCCTTTGGGGCACACATTGAGCAGACGTCGACATCTTCGTCGGATAACGGCCGTGTGGATCCTGCCTTCGAGCGACACATCACCCGGCGCTGTGATCTTCACATTCTTCCCTGGATCTTCATTTGCTGGCTACTGGCATTTATCGACCGTAGTAATATCGGAAACGCCAAACTTGACGGTCTTGCCAAAGAGCTACAGTTAGACGGCAACAAGTATAATATCGCCCTCGCCGTCTTCTACATCCTCTACGTTCTGCTCGATGTGCCGAGCAACTGGCTCCTGAAGCGTGTTGGGGGCGGCTACTACCTGCCTGCCCTGGTTGTGACCTGGGGCATTGTTGGGACTTGTATGGGTGCCGTCAAGTCCTTCGGTGGGCTTGTCGCCTGTCGCCTGCTTCTAGGTGCTTGCGAAGGTGGCATGTTCGGCGGCATCATCCTCTACCTTTCAATGTTCTATAAACGACACGATCTGATGATGCGCCTCGGGCTCTTCTACTGCGCTGCTCCCTTGAGCGGTGCCTTTGGAGGCTTGCTCGCCACTGGACTCGGCCAAATCCATTTCCACGGCTACAATGGCTGGCCATGGATCTTCTACATTGAAGGCGCCGCTACTGTTGTGATCGGATTCACAGCAGCCTTCTTCTTGCCTCACACCCCAGGTACCGCAAAGTTTCTCACGCCCGAAGAACAACAGTTTGCAGAGTATCGGCTCCGTAAGGACGCCCACGGCGCCCTGAGTGACAATGTTGCAGAAGAGAAATTCAGCTGGGCGCAGGTCCGCAAAGCGATTCTGAACATCAACACCTCCTTAATGACCTTGAACTTTTTTTGTATTCTGATCCCGTGAGTATTCCAGTTCGAAGACGGCTCTGTGGATCCAAGTCCTGACTTTTGAGCAGAATCTACTCCTACTCACTCTTCCTCCCGACCATCATATCGAATTTGGGCTACAAAAATGTCACCGCACAGCTCTTCACCGTGCCACCCAATTTCTGTGCCTTCCTCTCTGTCATCTTCTTCTGTATGCTGTCCGACCGTCTGCGGCTCCGAGGACCCGTCATCTTTGGCTGTATGATAATAGGCGCCATCGGCTACATCATTCAAATCGCCGCCAAGACAGCAGCTGTCAAGTACGCTGGGACCTTCTTCGTAGCAGTGGGCATATTCCCCTGCTCTCCGATGATGCTTGGCTGGCTGTCCAACAACCTGGCGCCACACTACGTTCGCGCCACAGCCATTGGCTGGCAGGTGGCTATCGGGAACACGGGCGCCTTTGTCGCCACCTTCACCTACCTGAGCAAGGATGCGCCAAAGTTCATCACTGGTCACTCGATCAACCTTGGCGCAATCGGCCTAGTACTGGTTACTACGGCTGTAGCCATGGCCTATGTACGGTGGGAGAATGGAAAGAGAGACCGGGGTGAGAGGGATTACCGCTTCACCGAGGAGGATGAGCATGAGATGGGTTACCGGCATCCAAACTTTAGGTACACCCTGTGATACGATACACGAAAGATTCTTTTCTAGCTTGCGGTTTGGTAGCCAAGTAAATCCGCCTGTTCTATGCTCAAAATCGGTTCCAGAACAATTCAAGCCCGTTTTCTGTGCCTTTAGCTGGCGCTGGCTCACCGACTCTCGCCACTACTAAACATCTGATAGGTATAAAGTGTATGTGAGAGACACAAGAGACAAAGCGAGCAGCCTTGCACAGTTGATAGGTTAAATTGTTTTCATTCCGTGACTCGGTAACTCACACTGACTACTCGTCGTGGTCAGCCTCGTGCAGCCACACGTGACTTTCTTGGGTACCGATCCAAGGTCCGTCGCCGGACACTGTCATAATGGACAAAGACTTGAAGCTAAGTCGTAACGGCAGATACCCTCACATCGCTAGAGTACAAAGGACCGTCTTCGATGACTGAGAGTGCCCAAGATTACTGTGGAATATCCAGACTCTCTCGTTGCTATCAGGCCACGCTACTTGAGGATCTCAGTCGATATTCACTCTACGTTTGCCAAATGTTTTCTCTTCTGTTCTCGCGAGAAACGCTGAATCATAAAGACTGTCGTATCCTTTCATTTCGATACAAGTCTTGTGATGGCATTTGCACCAGTCTCTCCCTGTGACTGATATCCTTGCTTAAGCATGAACCAGCAAGTGATATATCCAGGCCGGCAGTGGATATCCTTTCATGCTCCGTCTCTTTCATTTGGATCTCAGGTTTTGTTTCTACAGTACGAGGTCTTGGATAGTCCATCCGCTTGCCCAGCACTCACATACGATCGAGTCTACTTCTTGGACTGTTCTGAAATCACGAGATGTCAGTTTTGTCTCTGCCCTTTGTGTGTTGTGTTGTGTTTGAGCGTGGATCTCGCTTGTATGTGTGTGCCTGAAACCGTTAATAGCGCCTCGATATTCGCTTACGACGCACGGAGGTCATTATCTGAAAGAAAACGTTACAAGTGAAAATTTCATACTCACATCTCTTTGTGTATGCCATCCATGATCGTCGATGAATGTCACGAGCTACCTATCTAACTTGCGAAAATTTCGCCATTTCGCGAACTCGGAGACCGTTTCGTACTTAAGCTACGTCGTTACTCTTTTCAGAGATCGACTTGTCACCTTCTACAGTGTTTCAAGTTCCCGCACTTTGTCCAATGTATCAAGCTTCCTGTCTGTCCCAAATCAAGCATGTGTTTCCGAAGATGTATCCAATTCTGTTCCCAGAGGTTCCAATAGCATGAGCGCCGTGTCACTCACTGCTGAACCCAAATCAGACTTCTCGCACTTCAAGCCCGTCTTGTTGCTGCAGAATCATCAAGTCGATGACTTTCAGTGTTCAAACCCTTGGACACTGAGATCTCCTTGTACAGTTTTATACATGAGACTCCGTATTCTTTTTTTTTGAACAAGAAGGTACAAGGAGAACACAAGGCAGGCCAGGATGCGCGAGGATAGGCCGAGCATTGGGCTCAACAGCCTATCACTCAGCCTATCAACCATGATGATCGGTCTTATGAGGCAGCATCAGGAGACACACCAGGTAACATGCTAATCAAACATGTTATGCGTGAGGCTTGGGTGCAGCAGAAGATGGGTCAACCAGAGGTCAGCTCAGATGCTGCATGCAAGGGCGTCTCGTTGATCATCACGAGTAAGGCCCGCGGTGCAGCAGCTGATACAGGCTGCGGTTTATATGACGATTAGGACGACGGACATGCGTACACTTTTGTCGTGTCCATGATCACCGAGGCCTGCGACAGCGGACATCTCAATAACGAGGAGATCACGCTGGCGAATCTGGGATCAGCGGTGACTGTTCAAGTCAAACGCCTCAACAACATGCGCGAGCGGGGTAGGCTGACCCCTGAACACTTGTACAAGCACAGTGACTCCATTATGATCATCCTACTGGAGGACCAACAAAGAGTCGCGTCGACAGGAGATGGTGGTTGGCCTCAGGTCTTACATGTCGCAGTCCGACAACCAAGGGTCAAGTCAACTACAAACAGGACGGATGACTTGAAGATGATAACTGTCCAAGTTGCTCGCGTCGACACTCAACGCAATATGATATCGTCGAACAGGGAGGTTTGGCAGTGGGTAAACATTTCGACTGTGAGGTGTTGTTCTAGCTGTGCAACGGAACGAATATATACAACGGGTTTAAGAATTACAACGCGTGGCGTTGAGGACTTCTCAAGTGGCGATTATAGAAACTTCCACCAATAGCGCTCGACTACGGACTCTGAACGGCGAACGGCGAACGGCGAATGGCGAAAGATGACCGGCGGAGAGCGTACGGCGATCTCGGTGTTCAGAGATACAGGGCTTGACGTATGTGGAAGAATAACAACCTATTTAGGAAGCAGGGCAATTCACGAGGTACGCGACACAGTATGCAGCCATGCATGTGGCGAGGTATCCAGATGCATAGCCATGATATGACATTGATGGATATGCTGTTGAGTACATTGAGCTACGCGTCAATCACCGCCAAATGGCGCCGCCAAAGTCATGCACACCACGCAGCAGCTCCCGAATGACTCTGCCCGAGCGAATCGTCTCCTTGACAATCCCCTCGACATGCCGTGGCTCGACACGGCCGTACCACACGCCCATGCCATCGATTGGCGTTGACGCCGGCCTCGACACTACGTCGCCGTAGTGGCCCTCGAACTGCGGCGCCTGTGTCTCGCTCGGCGGCATGTAGATGACCACGTTGCCTGCAAACTTGTGACCGCCGATATGGCTGACGAGCGCGAGGTGAGCGGGTGTCTGTGATGATGAGAGCGCACCGTCCTGGTCAGTCAGATGTTTCTGGAACTCGGTCAGGAGCAGTGGTCCCAGGTCTCGACAGCGCGGATCACGCTTGCCATGGCCGCAGATCAGCACCACTGGCTTGGTGATGGGCAGAAAGTGGGCGATGTCACCGTCACCACTGGCGCGCTGAGCCTGCGCCTGCACTGGTGCGTCGTCAACGACGATCTTGGCCAGTAGCGCCGACTCGTCGGGAGTTGAGTCGAAGAACGTAGCTGACGGTGATGACGGGCTGTTGCCACTGCTGCTACCACCTCGTGCCCTTTTCGATGTCGGAGGTGCTGCTGCTGCTGCCACAGTCGCTCCCAGCCCAGCCCTGCGCACCCGCATCCGGATAAAGTCCGGGAACAGCCAAACATCCTCGACACCCGGCGTCGAGCTTGGCAGTGTGCTGGCAGTGACCGAGACGGAGAAGTCAGGGCGATAGGCGCTTCCCTTGGGGCCCAGATGTGTTTTGAGCAGCGTCAGCAGGTCTCGCGGGTCCGACTCGATCTTGGAGGGCCAGCGTAGCGCGGCGGTGTGGTCGACAGGTGCCGGAGAGCCGGCGGTGGTGAGTACGTGCCGGTCGTAGTAGGGCATGCCCATCTTGGAGGTCTTGTCGATGGGCAGCCAGCGCGGCATCTCGGCGCAGGCGCATTCTGGGTCCGGACAGGTCTCGACGACTTCATACTGGGGTGGTGAGAAGACTAGCGGCCGGCGAGAGGGAGGAGATGCGGTGGAAGAAGTCGAGAGTGAGGGAGCGGGAGATGTGGATGAGTGTCGGACTCCACTGTGTTCAACAACTTTGACGCGAGGTTGAGGGCATGACTCAACTTGCGTCTGAAATTTCGTACTACCGTTCAAGGGTCTCCCCGACCTGACGTTGTTGCTCGTAGCTGAAGATAAAGATGAATACAGACGAGCTGAAGACGGACTCTGCTCCGGAGTGCGATATTGAGCGCGAGTGGTTACAGAACAAGTCCCAAGCGAGCGCTGGCAGCGAATGCAGTAGTAAGAGAAGCGGCGCGCTGCCGGCTGAGCTGCCGACATGTCGTGCAGAAACAGGTGTAGAAGCAATGATAACCAAGGAATCAAGACGGACAAATGAGATAGAACAAATGTGTCATAGAAGGAAACCTGTACAGACGACGTTACATGCTCCCATGCTGGGTTCCTACATCTCACGCTTCCTTCTGACACGGCGTAGGATGATGGAGGCTCGGATCCGCGTCCGCTTGCGCCGAGTCGGCCGAGTTCATGAGTTGTGTGCTAGGTTCCACGCCGTGCACAAGGCGCATATTCACGATTCTGTGATTCATGTTTTGTGTGGGTACTGAGTTTGAAAAGACAGCGATCAGAGAAGAATTAAGCTAGTCATTCGTTCCTCTACTTGAAAGTAAAGTATCTTCATAATTGGTGGACAGGCATTGTCCGGAAACGTCAGAAGCCTGCCAGATCTGACACAATAGTATCCGCACAAATTATATTCGCGGCTCATCGCCTGCATTTTGTCTTCATCACGTGAATCGACAGCATTGTGTTTGATAAAGATTTAGCAGTTGGCGTGAACGAGGCTACAAGCTGTCTGGCTAGGAAAGCAACCTACAGGCAAGAGTCGTATATAATCAGCTATCCAAGGAAAAGGATCAGAAGTCGAGATAAGCTCCCTCAGACGCGTCCATGATGGAGGACCCAGCGCTAGCGTCGCTGTCCTTGACGCATATCAGCTATGTAAGTGCTTCTGTCTCCTCCATGTCGCTGTCAATTCGATATAGTCATAGTTCTACAATGGACACCCGATCACCTCCTTCACCTTTGCAAGCACTCACCCAATGAACCTCTTAAACCCGGATGATCCTGCCTTGCAAAACCCACTAACATACGCCACAGGACCCCAACGACACCTTCTCCTACCTCTGCGCCTGGCTCTCGCTCGTCCCACAAGGCCTGATCGTCGCGTACGTCACGCTCTCGTGGTCTTCGCGCGAGGCCGAAATCCTGCTGTGCTTCATCGGCCAACTGGCCTGCGAAGCGCTCAATTTCGGACTCAAGCGCCTCATCCGCGAAGAGCGGCCCAACACGCGTTTCCGAGGAAAAGGGTACGGCATGCCCTCGTCCCACGCGCAATTCATGGCCTTTTTCGGAATCTACGTGACCCTGTTCCTGCTCGTGCGGCACCGTCCTTCCCCATCTCCAGTCTCGACCCGAGAACCAGGCGAAAACTCCAGCAGCAGCAGCAGCAGCAGCAGCAGCAGCAGAAATGCTCTTTCGACCGTCGACGCCACGTTTGCCGGTATACTCAAAACCCTCAAGCCCACGCCCTGGACGCAGCAGCTCCTCACCAGCGCCGGCGTGCTGCTGACCGCCGCGCTCGTCGGCGTGAGCAGGGTGTATCTGAACTACCACACGCCGAAGCAGGTGCTGGTCGGGCTGGGCGTGGGAGGCGTATTCGCGGCGGTCTGGTTTGCGTTCACGGCGGCGTTGAGGGGCAGCGGGGTGTTGGCGTGGGTGCTGGATTTGGAGACGGTCAGGTCACTGAGGATCAGGGATCTGCTTACGGACGAGGATCTGGTGGACTCTGGATGGTCGAGGTTTGAGAGGAAGAGGGCGGTGTCGTTGGGTGCAGGTGTGGAGGGCGAGGTGGAGGGAGATGGAAAGGTGCAGGCACAGGCGGAAGGGAAGAAGGGAAGGTGAGGTCCGTTTGGCTGGATCTTTGGGGTTTGGGGTGTGCATTACGTTTTTTTGCTGTGGGCGGCGATGTCTGAGGACAGTGTGACGAGATTTGAGGTAGAACACGCATTCAAATTACCTACAAAGGATTCAAGCAAACGAAACGAGCATAGTACACAGCACACACCATATCTGATTGTGGGTCTATTTGGTCTCGTAGATTCCATACCACTCGCGTCATCCATCACAATTGCATCAAATCACGCTTCCTCCACGAACAATCATTCACATCCACTGCACAAATTACATTCAATTCCAGATTCCCGACCCAAAAAAGAAAATCCCAAGGTCAAGCAGAGCCATAACAAGAGCTCTCGGGGGTATCATAACACGTGAAAATAAGATGTACAAGCAAACAAGACGAAGACGCTTGAAGACAAGAAATCCACCCTGCACTTTCCCCCCAAGTTGGTAACCCCTCCAAAAAGAATGCACAAAAATACAACGGAGAATATAAATCAAGTCGCTCGTCTAACATCGGCAATTCTTGACCTTCCACGCCGTCAGCCCCCGCCTGCCGACCACTCGGTTCCACGTTCCGACGAGACCTTCCTCTGGAATGTCCAGGTCATCGAGACCAATGTGTCGCCGCTCTGTATGCATACGGTACCAGCGTAGGTCTTTCAGCACTGCTGCCATGTCGCTGCCACTGGTTTTCCTTTTGCTCTTGTCCGGCGCAACAATCGGTTTTTGGCCTCCGCGCTCAATCCCTCGCGACTCGTCTCCCCATCTTCGCTTGCCGCACTCATCCTTTGCCTTGGTGGCGTCCCACTCCCCGACCCAGGCCTGCCAGGTATCGACTTCGAGCCTCGAGTCTGGCGCGATGAGCCACACTTCAGCTCCGCATCGTGTCGTCTTCTTCTCAATCAGGCTGCGCACCTCAGAACCCGGCCTGCCCATCAGGTCGAGTGTGGCCGGACCTTCGAGGCTGCCATCAACCAGCCAGACTGGCGGGCTATAGGTCTTCCACCAGAGAATCTCGATATTCGCGCCCGTGCCGTTCTGTGAGCGAAAATGCTCCCCAATGCTCGCTTGCATCGGCATCACGCCGCCCTGGTGGTACAGGCCGAACAGCAGGCCCGCCACCGCGTTGAAGGCGACCCATATGCCTAGAAAGACGCGTCGGGACGGCCGCGAGACCGGCGGGTGGACGTGGGCGAGCAGCAACGGAACTGCCGGAACAAGGAAGCGGGCCTCCTGGTGCGGAAAGAGGCTGAGCAGGAGCGTACCCGAAGTGGCAGACATCAGCAACGGTGAGCTGATCACGCTCTGTGGGCTCTGCACTAGCCCGAAAACCAGCAACACCATTGCTGGCCCCAGGAGCTGCGGCAGGTTGGCGGCCAGGTGCGTAATGCGGGTGTGCAGTCCGTGGCTTGCCAGATTCTCGCTATCGACGTTGTACAGGAGGCTGTTCAGAGGTGCTATGGACGGGTTGTGGATAAGGGTCTGCAGCGCTGTGGAGATGGTGGGGCGAGGATTGTAGAAGGCGGTGTCGGTCGCGACGGCGGTCAGGATGGTGATGCATACTGCGAGTGTCATGGAGACGAGGGTGAGCGGCTTGCGGATGACGTGAGGGATCAAGGTCAGGGTGGGGATGAACAGCCAGGCGGGAAATGTGATGCGGTTAAAAGTGCCGTAGACGAGGAGGAAGCCGAGCGCGAACGAGGCAATCCCATGAGATCGTTGCTGGACGGCAGTCAGTTAATTTGTCCTTGTATCCTATCCACCAAAAGAAATGTGCCCTCCTCTTCCAAATTTCGCTCTCTTGAAGCAGATTCACCCACCTTGTTCTCGTGTATCCGGCTGATCAGGACCAGACACCAAAGTACCACAACGGTCTCGACGCTGTTGCTGAAAGTGTGTGCCTGGTAGGTCCAGGTGACGTAGGAGCTGGCGACGAGGAACAGGGCGGCGCGACGATGTGGTCGGCTTGGTACCAGCTCGTGTACCGCCCAGTCCTCGAGGATGAAGCTGAACAAGAACATGATGATGCGCAGCACGTACAACGCCGTCCTCGGAGGCACCGGCGACGATGTGAAGCCGGCCCATAGGTAGTGTAGCACGTGAAGCGGGAGGGCGTAGATGGGGAACAGGGCAAAGTAGGAGCGGACAGGTCGGGCGGGGTCAAACTCCCATGTCGAGTGGTAAGGGTAGGAGAAGATGGTGCCTGGCAGGGTAACGATCGAGTTAGTTTCCTGATACGAAGGTGTCTCGAGGCTTTTCGCGCGTGTCAACATACCGGCCACCACCTCAGGGCCTTGAAAGTTCTCGTCCGGGTGAATATAGCTCGGAGCTAGCGCAAAATAGAGCCGGACCAGCAGCAGCAGCAGGTACGTTCTCGTCCACATGGTTGAGGGTGGTAATATCTGCTATGCCCAGATAGCTGTGGATATTTTTTTTATTAGGCAGGTGGGGAAGATTGAGAGATGGTCCGGCCTCAGGAAGCAGGCATGGCGCCACAAGTATCAAAGCAAGGGATGGATATGAAGTACGAAAGGAGGGACAGTGAAGCGGAATGAAGGTTGTAAAAGTACACGAAAAGGGAAACGAAAGTGGCGAGAGAAGAGCAAGTCTTGGTGGGACCAGGCGTGAGCAGACGGAACGAGACGAAGGAGAAGGAAGAGAAGGAAAAAAATGAGAAAGGCAAAAAGCCGAAAAGGGAAGCTCGCTGGTATGGCTCTAGTGGTCGTTGAGCAGTGGCGAGGGAGGTGTCAGATGGTGTCGCTTACTGATGGGCCCTTTTCAGCCAGCAGCGGCGGCGACGGCGGCGGCGGTAGATGATGGTAAATTTTGGGTACAAGCTGTTGCTGCTTCCTGCTCATAAGCGGAAATGATGTGTAAATCAACCCGATTCTTTGGGTCACGCAGCGCAAAGGTGGTAGGAGCCAGACTCCGTGCTATGAGCCTATCTTAAAAGAACGTGCCACACTGATCCTTGGATAGTATTTTCTATTTCGCGGGAGATTAACGGCTGGCTGGGGATGGGAAAGGGGCAAAAGAAGGAACAGTCAAGAATGTTTGCATTCCTTTGCTGATAGGCACACGGCACGATATTGCGATACCTTACTGCTGAGATTCACTCTGGCATCATCCCTGGACATGGGAACAAGGTCGCACGGTTCTCGTGTTTAATCTAGCGGCGTCTATTGGGCGGACGCATCGCGAGTCTAGGTAGATTTCACGGTCTGCTGGTTCCCGCGATACGGGAAAAAAAAAATATGAAGAAAGCGCGTGACGCAATCCTGGGTGTAGGGCGTGTGTTTCTGCGAAGCTTGACGCGACCGCGTGAGAGACAAACTCCACTCCTGACTGATCCTTGGCTGGAACTAGCACGATTCGAGTAAGGGTCAACGTCAAAACGGTCGTTCCGCCAGATAAGGCGGGTCTGTCTGGGACGTTGAAGAAGAGGTTGAAACGGTTTTGACTGCGATGGACTGGTCTGGGCGATACTCTGAGATCACAGAATGCGTCTGCACTGCTATTTATTAGCCAGTGACTGAAATCGCAGGGAAGGCGATTTCTGCAAAGCTGATCGTGCTCGGCTTCCGTTCTGTTCGTAGCTGCAGTATTCTGACCTCGAAGCACAGGCGAATCAAGAGGCAAGAAAGTCATGCAAAGGTTTCATCGATGCAGCATCAATAGCTACTAGCAGCCATTAGAAATTCGTGCCGACAGGACCAGGTCCTCATGCAAGTTCCTTACTAAGTCAGTGGCAGACGAGCAGAGTTGCCGTCAGTTCTGGTTAGTATGGCAACAGTCCTATTGCAATTGAGTCTCATCAATTCGCTCAAGAGTAGTTCTCTGTTTGTAATTTCTTGTCGTAGCACAATACAAAGCCCTTCATCAATCCGGCCGTGTCTCATCAAAGGCAAACATGGTGATAGCAGCTTGCTTTGTCCGCCCAGGGTCCATTTAACAGCCCAAACGGTAACACTTCTCAGTGACCTTCTTCCTGAGCAGCGGCGACGCGACGGCGCAGGTCCTTGTTCTCGGCCAGCAGGTGCTCAATGTGCTCGTTGGCAACGTCCATCTGCTCCTCCGCGCCGGCGCTGAGCTCCTCGATGATCTTGAACACGCGCCAGAGACGGAGCACGACGATGACGGAGCCGGCCTCCTCAATGACGCCCTTGAGCACGACATCGAGCACAAAGGCTGCAATGATGACCGTAGCGTCGAGCACGTGGAACCAGTTCTTGAGATAGCTACTCGCAATCAGAATCATGAACAACTCAATCCAGTTCCAACAATCACTCACCGAAAGCCAAAGGCCCAAAGACTCGCAGCCAGCTCGACCAAGAACAGGCACGAGATGACCAGGCTGATGTACTCAAACACCTCCTCAGCCGTGTCGAGGGCGCGTCCGTCAATCTCAGGCGTGCTGACATTCTTGCCTCCACCGCATTTGCGCTCCAGCTGGAAGATTGTGATCAGGAAGCTGGCAATGATGCATGCCACGTCGACTCCGACCAATACCAGCACAAAGTAGTGGCCCCAGCGGCTGGTGAGGAATTGCTGGGCACGAGTGCGCGGGTGGGAGATCCAGGAAGCTGCAGCGAGTCCTGTCCCTTTGCCTCCATGACGGCGCCAATGCCTGACGCTGTGAATGTTCCAGTGCGCCGTGAGCTTGTGCTCCGGGCCGGATATGAAGGGGAGGAGGTGGTCGTGGGGAGGAGAGCCGCTGGAGGGAGAACTGTCTGCTCCAGCGGCGGGACCGTGAGATGACAGCAGAGGGCGATTCTCTTCATCGCGGTGCTGAGATGGCGCCATTTTTACTAGGATTTTTTCGATGCTTTCTATTGCCAAATACCTTGGTTATTGAATTTTCAAGATCAATTGGGTGATGCTGCTGGGATGGCTTGACAGCGCTCAGCTTTTGATGCCGAATGAATGGGCCAGCAGAGCGGCAAGAGGAAACTGCCAGCTGCTGACAAAAATCAGCAAATATCACACGAGAACGGACGTTATTTGATCATTTGCAATGGAGATCGCCATACCGTGCAGATTGTTCTAGGTGCTTAGGAATGCAGTAGCGTGAGTGCGAGAGAGACTGGCTGAGTAGGCGGGAGCTGAAGTCCGAGTCAAGACTTGTGATGGCGCGATGCTTGCCGCTCATGTAGTTTCAGCACCAAAGAAAGACAACCTAACTACGAGCCCTTTGCTCTACTTTCAGACACAATTCCAAATGAGTGGATGAAATTTGCTGTTAGAAAGAAAAGTCTAATACTCAGGCGCAGTCTTCAGCCTTATAAAGTGTGAACAAATCTGACGGGGAATCTACCTTCTACTCTTCAGCGAGCACATCACTGGATGATCAGAATCTACTGTCGCCCTACTGCCTTACTGCCCGGTCAAGAATCCAATTCCCAAGGCAAACTTCCAAATCCGACAGAATTGAATTGCATACTATCTCATCTCTACGGCCTAGACCAGGTCCATGATGAGCTATTGACTGGCAAATGTTGTCACCCTCTTGGTGTCATGGGGGTGGAATTGCGACCTCGTATGGTGACAAGAGGCATGTATGAACAAAGCCTCAATCTCCAGCCAGTAGCCGTTTCGCAGAACAGGTGAGTCGAGCATGAGAAAACTAAAAGTGTATCGATCAAATCCCAACAAGCATGCTCCAGCCGGCCCTCCCAGCAAAACAAGAAAAAGAGGAAAAATCAAACTCCTGCCAAGTCAATCGTGTCGTCCGAAAATGCCCAAACGTCAGAGCATCTCTCCTGCAAGCTACTGATCATAGCCCAGTGCTGCATTACCCTGAGCCTCCTCGCAAAGTCACCGTGTCATACATGACATTATGCTCGCGCATCAACATTGTCAGAGAATTGTGACCTGAGAGTCAATGCCGAGATCTTTGTTGTTGTTGTTGTGGTGGTGGTGGTGGTGGCCGCCACCATCAAGATTGCCTAGAGGTGGCACCTCTGCACCGTTGTTGCATTGCTAATGCTGGCTGTGCTCAATCTTGGCCACGATGCCCGCGTCCTCCTCCTCCTGAAGGCTGCCGCCAAGCTCCTTGACCTTCTCCATCAGACGGATGACCGAAGAGCGGTAAAAGTCGCGCTCAGACTCCAGCTCGGCGTTGCGCTGCTTAAGCCCATCGTTATTGCGGCTGAGGTCGTCCACCGCCTGCTCGAGGAGTCCACGCTCGAGCGTGCTCCGGTCCTGCGTTGTCGCCTGGTTGTTCTGCAGGTCCCTGATGTAGCCTACAGTGCGGGCGAGGATGCTGCCCTTGTTCTTCTCGTTACCGGGTACGATCTTGGCCAGCTCGTTGATGCCCTCGTTGATGGTCTCGCGGCGACGGCGTTCGACCTCCTTGTGATTATCGCGCCGCACCTTGTGCCACTCCTCCGATCCCACCTGCGGCTTGTTGCCACCTGCTCCCCCCGTCGGCGAGCCCACCTGACCGCCTTGGCTGTTGGGCGTCTGTGGCACATGCTGGTTGAACTGAGGGTCGATGTAAGATTGCGCGCCGCCCTGCGTTGGGCTGCCCATCTCGAAGCCGGTCTGCTGGATGCCTCCGGAGTAGTTGTTCATCTGCTGGCCGTGTGCTTGAAGGGCGGCTGCCATGGCAGCGTTTGCCGCGTCTGACTCCTGGTTGTGCGACGCGAAGGCGTTATTCGATGCCGCACTTGGGTCTGCAAAGTTGGCAGAATCTGACAGACCGTTCTCGTTGCCCAGGGCGCCATTCACCTCCGAAAGGTCGGATCGCTTCCCACTGTTGGCTGCCGCTGTGGCTGCATCCTCAGAGGCGGCACCGCGCTTGCGCTTCTTTGCAGCCGGCTGGCTGTCCTGAGGGACAGATGCCTGGTAGTCAACTGGTGAAGCCGTGGTTGCCATCACTTTCGTTGAGTTGTTGCTCGACTCGCACTTTGCTACAGTCGATATTCAACCACAGAACTTGCTCCCTCAGCCCTTTGAGGATGCCAATACTCGACAGATTGGTGCCTTTGCGCTTTCTCAGCCACAGTTTACAGCCGGACGCCGCAAAGAGTTCGGAGGCGCGAACTCGAGGGATCGGACCAGTACTTGACTGAGCCTGTCTGTGCTACGTAAAATGTCAGCAGATGCCTAGTCGTCCAAAGTACGCGTGAGAAGGCAGAATGAAGATGAATCGATCACAAAAGGAGTCACGTCGCGAGGTACCGCTTCAGCAAAGGGGCCATGACCAGGTCATGAGTCAGCAATTTCTCAACCCAAACAGCCTGAACTGTGCTGGCAGAGACGGCCATTTTCACAGTCTGGCTGCTCAGAGGTATGACTTGGCTTCGTGCCACGAAAATGGGGCAGATATGCTGGCAGTTGCGCCTGAATGACATGGCCAGTCGACAACCAGGTACAGCGCGGTTGTGATGCGGTGGTGGCGAGTCACGAGGTAGAGGTCAGATGCGCGTCAACAGCATCTTGAACAATGCTGGCAGCAGTTTGTATGTAGCTCTGACATGTTGCCATAGCTTCGTGGCATGCACGACAAGTCAAAGCATTGATCAGAGCCACTTTCTCCGCCACGAATGCAGCAGGCAAGAGGCTGCAAACAGCAAATAGCTTTGGTGGCGTTGAAGGGGGATTTTTTTTATTGTGTTTGTTTGCGACCGCACCGAAGGCGACAACAGACCAAAAGATTGAAAAGTGGCATCTCAAGGCTTGTGATGACCCTGTCGTTGTCACCACATTATTTTTGGCATGCACTTTCAGGCGCCGTGATCTCGTGATGTCGCCTGGTCGAGGGCTGGTGATGTCCGAAACCACGTGAGAGGCAGAGCAAAAGCCCCGTGACCGGGCTAACAGCGCGTTGCTCGTTTTCGCGACTGGCTGCTCTCTCTCTCTCCAGAACTTCAATGAGAAAACACACTCACGTACCTCATGCAACGAGAATTGCCTGTTTTGCAACCAATGTGTAGGCACAAGACAATAGATTGTATCAGATGCCTTCGCGTCGAGACCGAATGTTTTTATTTTTTTTTCGTGATGTTGAGGTGGCAGGAAGCGAGCGAAATGCAGCGCAGCTACACTTGGCTGCTTTGCGTGTGTGCGTACGTGCTTGGGGGGGTGGGCGGCGGCGGCGGCGCGCGTTGTATGTCGTCTCCGCTATGGGAAGGTAGAGGGAGAGAGTCTCGAGCAACAGTGCAACGGCCCGGCAAATAGACTGCCAGCTAGTAGTACTTCTCTTTGTGCCTCGCGACAGAAAGAAGGGGGGAGGAGGAGAGAGAGAGAGAGAGATCGTGAAGGGAGTGAGTGGTGGTGCGAAGGAGAGCAAGAATGAGGCGATTTAGTGGGTTCTTCGTGAACGGCTCTCTCTATCTCGTCTGTATTGCTTTCTAGTAGTACTTAATGCACTCTTTCATCTCCTCTCATACCTACGCTGCAGTCATGGCGCGCGCGCGCGCGCGCGATACTGGGTTTGGGCGGGTGCATAGGAGGGTCAGGTGACAGACGGAAAAGAGGAGGAGGAGGAGCAGCTGGGCAAAAAAGCAGGGAGCGCGCCGGCTGCGGGCGGAGTACCCGCCATACACAGAGTCTCAGCCGGACTTCCAGGCCGCAATGCCCAATTGGTGAGCGAGAAAAGCCGGTAGTGGTAGCTCTGCCTGCCACTGCCGCTACACTACCACAGTAGTACTGAGTACTAAACCGCTCTTTTTTTCGAACAAGAAAGCGGGGCTGGGCGGAACTTGAAGGCAGGAGTGCCCACGTGATGGGTCCAATCTGCTGCGCCCACGTGATCCCACCTCGCTCATCTACAGGGATGCTGCTGTTCAATTTGGTGAAAGCACGTCGTATCGACTCGAGCTAGCCGGCGGCTCAGCACTCTAGCTACACGTATAGTCGCTCCAAAGCTTTGAGGCAGGTACGCAGAATTCAGTCAGACGAGCATTTGAGCACTCCGATCGGTGCTTTCCGACTGCCAGAATGCTGGACAGCTGTCGATTGATATGCCCTCGGCCTGGAGAGCAGGTAGACCTTGCAACCGAAGTCTGCTGAACCAAAAGACGTCCATCCAACGACTTGTGTGTTTGTTTCCATCTCATCGCAAACCTCTTCCCAGCCTAGCCCTCATTGCAATACAAGTCGCAGGCATCACGGTGCCTCAGTCCTCTGCCAAACAGTGACTCTCTCTTCTTCGTCCCCATTCTCACCGTCAGCCTCGTCTCTTGCTCGTCTTGAGCCTGCCCCGGGACCGAGTGCTGCTGACTCATCGCCGTCAGCACCTTCCCCATCCACAGTAATCCCCTGCTGCCTCATGACCTCGTGCACGTTTTCGGACGTGACCCAGCCGCTGAAGTTTTCAAGACCCGGTATCCGGACCTGATCTGCTCCACCCTCTCCTCCGGCTGCTCCACCGACGTTGCTGCCCGCGTGGATCACTGGCAGACGCAGCCGTCTCTCTATATCGTCTCCGTCTCCGTCCATGTCGAGATCGTCGCCCTGATCATCGTTGGGGATCTGTTCCTGACAACGAGCGAGCGCGCTCAAAAAGTCCTGGACCGCCACCTCCATTCCCTTCCGCAGCTCCTCCGACTGTTGCCCGAAAACGTCTGTTCCGCCCTCGGCTTCTAGAGCCATGAGAATGTGGAAGAGCAGCGAAGGTGCAAAGCCGTCATCAGCCATCTCCGTGGCGTCAGAGTCTGGTATCAAGTCGAGTCTCAGAGCAGGCAGTGGCTCGGGCTGTGCCGAGCCAGAAGATAGCAAGACCGAGTCTGGAGCATACGTCGCGACTGAAACGACTGGAATCAAAACTCCCTTGAGTAGAGGCCCAGACCAGATGTAAAGCCCATCGCTTCGTAAATGAACATGCAAGTTTGAGATGATGATCTGATTCTCTGCAGTGCATCGTCAGTCTCTTGAAGACCTCATTTCCGACAAACAGCAAGGATGACGTGGCATCTGACAAAGCTCGCATTCTGACTCAGACTGTACGCCGATCAGCTCTTTGATACAGTTCAAGCAATGACAGTGCTCTTCCACCATGATGTTCGCGAAATATCTTGCTGGCTTACCTTGACTCTGTATCTGCTCATCTGCAGCCAGCTGCCGGAAAACTGAGTCCATAGGCAGATCATCCTTGTGAAAGACTAGTCTATTGTCGCCCTTTCGCGTGAAGTAGCTGACGGGCAGGCTTTCCCAGTGTTCTGGGGTGGTAGACTCGTACTTGTCCTGCCGGATCCAAGCCTCATCTTCGCGAGCAAACGGATCCTCATCGATCAGTTCGACGCCGATCTGAACTTCAGTGGGGGTAGGCATGCTGGTCACGCTGGAAATAGATCTGATCGTAGAACGTTCTGTGTTACACGTTTGGTGGGTCAAAACTTCTATATGTATGTATACAGCTTCCTGGTGTGGAAAAAATATGAGTGTCAGGCCCTTCAATAAATTATACCGTGGTTTCAGAAATCAGACTCAACGCATAATGATAGACTAGCCCTGTCTGTAAACTGAAGGATCGCAGACCTTTTGCTGCCTACCGAGATAGCCGAATATATCGCTGTATGCCTAATGCTCTAACTTAACACATCGTCTTCAGATTACTAGACTCATTACCATCTGCATGGTCGCAAGTATTTAGCCCCGAAACCCAGGATTGCAATCTGCTGGCGACTCGGGAGCGTTTCGGGATCACGACCGAGTCTACCACGTGACATGGCAAAAGCGTACCCTCAGTATACCCGGACTTAGCCAGCCCATAAGTCCAGCCCACACACCTGCCACGTCCATTCGGAATATCGTCAGTTCGGTCGAGAGGTGCCACTTTTGCGCAATCATCAGATTCAGACCAGGATAAATGTGAGTATCATCACAGCCCCTCAGCGCTGTCGAAAGAAATCACTGACCAGCAACTTGCAGCTTTTTCGCAATGGCAACTCGTCCCACCGTCACCGTGGCCTCTGCCGAGGGCAAGCCTTCTGGCAGCACCATCCCTCTGCCAGCCGTCTTCAAGGCGCCAATCCGCCCGGATATCGTGCAGAGCATTCACAGCGGCATGGCCAAGAACAAGAGGCAGGCATACTCCGTGAGTGAGAAGGCTGGTCACCAGACTTCTGCCGAGAGTTGGGGAACTGGTGAGTGCGGCGAATTTTGATTTTGGCTACAACTATCATCTCTACGAAGAAGAAACAGCCCTGGAAGAGAATTCGGGTTCAGAGACGAGAATTTTGTTTTTGGGAGGGCCACAACTTGTTCACAGCGACAGTTTTTGCTGACTGCATATCACATAGGTCGTGCTGTTGCCCGTATCCCCCGTGTGAGCGGAAGCGGTACCCACCGTGCTGGCCAGGCTGCGTTTGGCAACATGTGCCGCTCCGGACGCATGTTCGCCCCGACCAAGATCTGGCGGAGGTGGCACATCAAGCTCAACCAGAACCAGAAGCGTTTCGCCACCACTTCGGCCCTTGCGGCGTCGGCAGTGCCTGCTCTACTCTTCGCCCGTGGCCACAGGGTTGCTACCGTCCCCGAGGTGCCTCTGGTTGTTGACTCCAAGGCCTTTGCTAACGGAGCGATGGCGAAGACATCTGTGGCCGTCAAGCTGCTCGAGGCCGTCGGTGCTGGCGAGGACCTGACCCACGTCAAGGACTCGAAGAAGACGCGTGCCGGCAAGGGCAAGATGAGGGGCCGTCGCTTCCGCCAGCGCCGCGGTCCTCTCGTCATCTACAACCCCGAGACGGACGGCAAGGAGCTTGTCCGGGCCTTCCGCAACATCCCCGGTGTTGAGACGTCGTCAGTGTTCGCGCTCAACCTGCTCCAGCTCGCACCGGGCGGCCACCTCGGCCGATTCATCGTCTGGACCTCGTCCGCCTTCTCCGCGCTGGACAAGGTGTACGGCACCACCACGGCGCCGGCAGAGCTCAAGAAGGACTACCTCGTGCCCTCCAACATCATTGCTCAGGCTGACCTCACCCGTCTCATCAACTCGAGCGAGGTGCAGTCGGTGCTGCGACAGGTCAAGGGCGGCAAGATCAGCAAGCGTGGCGTGGTGCAGAAGAAGAACCCTCTGCGCAACAAGCAGGTGCTGCTGAGGCTCAACCCGTACGCCAAGGCATTTGCCGAGAAGAAGCTCGGCCAGGCTGAGGTCAAGCAGGGCAAGCCGGTCAGGGCGTCTGGCGCCAGCCAGGAGACTCTGCACGAGGCTTAATTGTAAAAGGGGGGGTCCCGAGGAAAAGGAGTCACGGTTGTTTAACGAATCAAGCTCACGGGATGTATCCCAATGAGCTTAGTCTGCTTCGAATCAACGAAGAAATTTTCCCTTTCGTCCGCTTCAAGTCTGCACTGCCCATATTTTGACCGGTGTGAGACGTGGTAGTTAAGTCACAAATTCTCCGTAGGCCGTGTTGAGCAAACCAGGCTGTATTGAGTGCAGTGTAGCTCTGCTCAATGTGTTCAGGGAGGAGTGCAGAGGAGCCTACCTGGGTACCATAGGAGCCTCTCGCTGTTAGCTCTTGCGGCTCGGCAACGAATTTGATTGAGCGCTCGTGAGACATTTGGGAATTTACTTGGTCAGCCACCTGACTACTCTAGACGCCAGTTGCCTGTCGTTTTGCTGCACGAGCCACCTTCACAAACGGTTGCCCCCCCCGGTACTCTGGCCACTACAAATTCAAGATGGATTGTGGCAAGGACACAAGCTGGAAACTTGAATTTGCAGGTAGAGAAAAATCGCAAACCAACTGTACTTCGCACCGCAAATAGCCAGGACTACTTCTACCACCCTTGCCAGGGTGGTAAAGTCATCACGTGGTAGCAAAACCTGTGAGAAGTCGGACGACCAGCTCAGCACCTGCAAATTCTACATACAACGCGGCCTCGCAGGCGGATCGGGGTGTCGTTGTCCTCTGGCGGCACAAAAAGCAGGAACGCCGCGTCTTGGGCGAATCAGCGACTTCACTGCAAGCCACACGCTTCGGGTTGACGAATCCACGCCCGAGTTGGGCCAAGTGGCTGCCCCAACGCGAAGAGAAAATAGCAGGGGTCCCTTCCGGCAGACAAGCAGTAGCAGCAGTGGGCGGCAGCCTTGTCTGAAGCAAAGACCGTGAAAGAAAGAAAGAAAGGAAAGAAAGGATGGCAGCGCCTGACAGCGAGGTCGCGCTGGACTTGCCTCGTATTACCAGTCGATGCTGCCCTTTCATTTGCTGGCTGATGCAGCAATGCATCGATGATGCATCTGTTCCAGTCGATCCCTGCAAGTGAGAGGTTTTGGGTGGTGCGCTGAGCCAGTAGGAACTCTACTTGGCCCGCCCGGGGGGTGCGTAATGTGGCTTCCAGGCCTCGCAGACCATTGCAGGCACAGCGGCCTTTCCCACTGGTCAGACACCCTCACTCTCCACCCCCAGTTGGTGCCTCCCCTTCATCGCTCTCGCTGTCCTCCCCCCCCCAAAAGCCTCCCAAGCCTTTTCTCCCCTCGAAAGACGTTTCCAAAAATTCTCTCCCCTGAGTCGTTCCCGTGCACGTGCCGTGCCTCCGAGACGCCGATCGTATTTTCTCTTCTACTCTGCTTCGCCCTTCGCTACTCTCCCTTCTTCTCTCTGAGACAACATCTTTTCGAGCACTCTTTCATCACCCTCACTCTCACCTCGAGACCTTTTTTCTTTTACCGGCCTCTCTTCCAGACACTCGTTCTTCAACCTGTTCGGCTCTTTGTCTCCTTTGACTTGCCTTTTACCAACTCTCGCTGAACAGCTACACGCTCGCTCTCACTTGCAAATCAACAAAAAGTCGCCAGACGACAATATCACGACCCTACACGCACGACTTTCCAAAAGCTTTCTCTAACACCTACGCACATTTCAAAATGATTTCCAAGGTTGCTCTTCTCTCTCTCGCCGTGGCCCTCGTCGAGGCCGGCACGCCCCAGGGCTTCAACTACGGTTCGACCCGCGGCGATGGCTCTGCCTTCCAGCAGTCCGACTTTGAGGGCATGTTCAAGACCGCTCAGAGCCTGCCTGGCGCCACTGGCTTCGATAGCGCCCGCCTGTACACCATGATGCAGGGTGGCACCACCAACCAGGTCATCTCCGCCATCCCGGCTGCCATCTCGACCAAGACCAACCTGCTGCTCGGCATGTGGATCTCTGACAGCACCAACGATGACGACGACTCTGCCTTCAACAACGAGATGAACGTGCTCAAGTCTGCCATCTCCCAGTACGGAGACCAGATCAAGGACCTCGTTGTCGGCCTCTCCGTCGGCAGTGAGGACCTGTACCGCATCTCGCCCACTGGCCTGTCCTCGCCCAACTCGGGCCCGGGCAAGAGCCCCAAGAAGGTGTCTGACTACATCAACTCTGTCAAGAGCTACCTGTCCAGCACCCCTCTCAGCGGCATCCCCGTCGGCCACGTCGACACCTGGACTGCCTGGGTCAACGGCACCAACTCGCCCGTGATTGACGCTGCCGACTTCCTCGGCGTCGACGCCTACCCGTACTGGCAGAGCACAGAGGCCAACGGCATCTCCAACGCCCAGTCCCTCTTCAACGAGGCCCTCCACAACACCCAGGGTGCCTCCAACGGCAAGCAGGTCTGGATCACCGAGACCGGCTGGCCCGTCCAGGGCAAGGACTCTGGCGCCGCCCAGGCCAACACTGACAACGCCAAGAGCTACTGGCAGTCGGTCGGCTGCCCCAACTTTGGCAAGACGCCGACCTTCTGGTACACTGTGATCGAGTCGCCCACCTCTGGCAACCCCGACTTCAGCGTCTACAACCCCAGCAGCAACCAGCCCTACTTCGACCTGTCCTGCAGCGGTGTCTCTTCCAACACTGACAGCTCCAACTCGACCAGCACCGCCACCTCGAGCGCTGCCGGCACCACTGGCACCTCGACCGGCTCGACCGGCTCTGGCTCTGGCGCCTCCAACGGCACCTTCACCAGCGGCAGCCCTGCTGCTCCCAGCAGCTCTGGCACCGGCTCCGGCTCTGGCTCTGGCTCGTCTGGCTCCGGCACCGGCTCCGGCTCTTCTGGATCCGGTTCTTCCGGCTCTGGCACTGGCTCCTCCACTGGCTCTGCCTCCAGCTCGGTCGCTACCGCCGGTGCCGCCTCGATGGGCGTCTACTCGGTCGGCTCGCTGATCGCCTTTGCTGCCGCCGTTGCCGCTTTCCTGTAAGCGACACGCAATTTGGATCGAGATGATGTCAATTAGCGAAGTCTTTAGCACATAAAAAACTTACGGGCACTGGTAAAGATGCCTTGGCAAACACATACGGCAAACACGGTCTGGTATTGGTGATAGAATGGACAATTAATCGAGCACGTTTGAAATCTTTGAGTTGTATCCACACGTATGACATTTGTGACTTTTAGTAGTTTCGGCACGTCAGGTACTGAGATGTGTAGATCCACAGATGAGGGGCATGCCACGTCCTGAATCGCTTGTTCATAGTACAAACCGCCACCGGCCATGCTGCTTCAGTGTCCTCTGTGATGACTCCCAGCTTTTTAGTACAATGGTACTAAAGAGCTTAGCTATGGAAACTATGCCAAAAAAAAAAACTTGTGTATCAGGCTTTGCCCAACACTGTTGCTATAGAAATTGAAGTTTTGGTTAGACTGATCAGGAAACAGTAGCAAAATGAGTGATTGAGGAGAGAATCTCGCGCACATGGCCGTACAAGATGAAAACCTTGTGTATATCAAGCCTACGATCTAATCATGCTTTCGAATCTTGAGACTTTGATTCAATTCATTCGAAACACCTTCAGTGTCCAACATCGACTTCTCAGCTCCTGCCAAGCCATCAGACTGATTGGCGAGGAGCCAACTCCGGCAACATCCCTTGCACATTGGTGTACTGTATTCCTAAGATTATCGATACACATAATCAGAGTCAGCTTTCAGCCAAAAGACGCTCGTCCGTCAATTTCACCTTCTTCTTTTCATCGTCGCTCCTTTCACATCTTTGCTTCATTGCCATTTTGTAATCTTACGAACCTCTTTCCCATTCACCGTCTGCATGCGCAGCGATCTCACAGCAACCATGGGTGGCGTGCTGTCTTCCCTGGTCAAGTACCTGACACCTATCTTGTGAGTCTTCTCTTTGGCAGGCATAACTTGCCTTGCAGTGTCAAAAGACACGACGCAAGTTATTGGCGACAATCATGCCGCAATTGCCAGAAAATAAGACTAACGGACCTTGTCCGCCCCGCGCAGCTTGATCACCTCCCCCGTCACCTCCTATGCCGACCAGATCCTCTCCATCCACCGCACGCGCACCTCGGCCGGCTTCAGCCTCGACATCCCACTGATCATGCTGCTGGCCTCGATCCTGAAGATCTTCTACTGGCCCGGCGCGCGCTTCGACCCACCGCTGCTGATTCAAGCCATCGTCATGGTCGTTATCCAGCTGGTCCTGCTCAAAGTCGCGCTCGACAACCGACCCGGCGCGCGCGACGCCGCCATCGCAGCAAGAGGTGGGATCTTGGCCTCTGAAAAAGGCTGGCCCGGCAGCGAAGACGTCGCCACAACAGGAGGCAGCGGCTCAAGTGCGGGAGCATCGTGGATGCCCGCGGGATTTTGGCGATGGCGCGACCAGGAGCCCTACTGGAACTTCCTCGGAAGCGTAGCCGGCGGGCTGGTGATTCTGCATCTGCTGCTGGACCCGAGCCCCGAGCAGGCGGTTGGGTACACGACGCTGCTGGGCGCTGTGGGGCTGACCATCGAGGCCACGCTGCCCCTGCCCCAGCTGCACAGCAATTGGGCGAGCAAGAGCTGCAAGGGGTTCCGGGTCAGCGTGCTGGCCAACTGGCTGATCGGAGACGCCATGAAGATGAGCTATTTCTTCCTGCAGGGCAACGACAGCGTCACCTGGCCGTTCAAGGCGTGCGGCGTGTTCCAGGCGTGCTGTGACCTCGGGCTCGGCCTGCAGTACTATGTCTACGGCAATGGGCCGGACGAGGAGGTCTGGCGCGAGATGAGGGAGAGGGAGAAGGAGGGCCATGTCGGTTGAGAGTTTGCTTGGTTGAGCCGGGAAATGGGCGTCTTTTGGGGCCTGTCGCGCTTTTGGATCGAGGATCGAGGATCGAGGATCGAGGATCATCGTGGGCGCGCGTGTGTAAAGGCATAGACTATAGCCGGGACTTGTTACGACTTTTGATTCATGTTCGAATATAGAAATCTGATGCTCTTTTAGTTCTTGAACGTTACTGGCTCCGGGTATTGGTGGATCAGCCGCCTGCATATCCGTGTGATTGGCCGCAAGGCTGTTTATCCGTATCGACTTGGACATTGAGCTGTGGGGCTCAAGTTTCTCATCAAATTATATTTCAGCATTATGTACGCATGATGTCTTCTTAATAGGAACCTGTAAATCGGTGGGTACAGACAAATCAAGTCACGTGCCATTCAATGTTGAAACAGACATCATCCGCCATGTGAACATTCCACAGTACTTACTAGCAGTTATGACACTGCATGAACAAGGTCTACTGTCCCCAGCCACTCATTTTGATGAACCTGTAATATAATGGCAATCTGCCGTACCCATGTGCTTCTTCCACAAATAATCAGCTCGAGAACGTGTTCCTCTCTAATCTCACAATGTACACGCACACGTCCGCTCTCAGGACGATGCTACACCACCTCTCTACCACGCACTTTCCATTCTCCATCTTCTACTTCTCAAATGTACTCGAGTATTTCTTCTGAGCAAAAAGAAGGCCAGACAAGATCAACATCAACGCAAGACACACCACCTGCCCATAACCACCCACGCCGAAGAATCGTATCAGTCTTCCTCTGCACCAACCACCCCACAAGCCCCGACTTCCGAATCGCCCTATTCAAGCGTAACAGGGACAAGAAAGTCCACCCCGGGAAGTGGGGCGTCATCTCCGGCTCGATCGAGACTCTTTCCTCCTCCTCCTCGTCTGGCACCAGCACGATAAGCAGGGAAGAAACCTCCCTCGAAGCAGCCGTACGCGAAGTTCATGAAGAAACTGGCCTCCACCTCCACCTCTCCCATCATCCCACCGTCAACACTTCCGGTTCTTTAAGCACCAATGTGCGCTACAAACTATCAATCCTTTCTTCAACCGCCGACTTACCCGAGATTAGATCTATCAACGGCACGGAGTGGGAAATCACGTCGTTCCTGGTCCGGATTCGTGTGAGAGACGCGTCGGCTGCGGTGAGCGAGGCAGAGGATGATGAATTGGAGAGCAGGCAAGCGAGCCGGCTGATTCGGCTGAATGAGGAGCATACGGATATTAAGTTTGTGAAGCTGGCGGATGTGGCGAGGTCGGATGTTGTTGGGGGGTTGGCGGGGGCTTTGGAGGTGCTTGTTGGTCGGGTTCGAGAGGGTGATGGTGGTGAGGGAGGGTGACTTGGGCTCTGAGATTGGCGAAGGGCGAACTCGGAACTGCGAAGGAAGAACGGAAAATGGAGAAAACGACGATCTGGGAATGGAGAACAGCGAACGGCGAGTAGCTAATAGATGTAGAGGCCGTGTGAAGGGGGTGAGGAAGGTAAGAGTTGCAAAGGAGGATAGGGATCTCCAGAAGAAGAATCTAGAACGGACTTCTAAGAACAGGGTCCCTCAGAACGGTGAACTCAGAACGGGAGATGCCGAATGACCAACACGCGGAGTGGGTAGCGAGCGGGAAATGATACATGATGTACAGCTATCAGTGCACAGCTATCAGTGCACAGCGAACAGTAAATGGGGAATGGCGAGTGGCCAATGATGGTCAGGGCATGCAAGTTGACAGAACCAAGTTGCGCGCTGAGAAGGAGAACGAGGATCCAAGAACGAAGATCTCTGAACAGAGATCCTGGAACAGAGGTTCTCGAACATGAATCCCCGATCGAGGTTCGGGATCCGGGGAATCAGGTTCAGGCGTTGGAAAGGGAGGATAAGGGACGAATGTTGAACACATGGAAGGCAGCATAAATGGCCAATGATGACCCGAGGTAATGGCTCGAGGAACGGTTTTACTGATGACTTTGAATGGCTGGATTTATACCTTCCTGGGCATGCTTGTATTCGTATGTTGAATCTCGTACGGCGATCGATGATACTTCATCTGAGGCTACGCTCCTTGGAGCAACGTTTCCGAAGCACGTTCTGTGCTGAATTAGTTTCTCGTACAGCGTTCGTAGAAGCGATGCTCCTATCATGAATTACATTTGGCTTCCATGTGCGTTATTATAAGAGAATCTCGAGAACCTATCAGAGAGCGGCCTTGATCGATCTTTTCCCGAAAGAACTCACCCATTCAGTAGCAGCCCGAACGCGAAACTCTTTTCATCGAGTGCCAGGCAAGAGTGCATCCAGCAAAGTACACAGATCGATACATGTATCCTACAGAAACCAGCGGGATTCAATCAAGCAATCAAACTTTTCGTCGCATTTCCTATCCGTCAGTTCAGCCAGCCAGACAGACTACTCATGCAATTCCTCGCTTCTCTCCATCCATCTCATCCGACCCATTTTTTCTTCTCCTTCTTCTTCTTCTCAGTGTGCAACAGCGCAAAGAGAACCCTGGGTATCACAAATTCAATAAAAATAACAACCAGGAATGCAACAGGCTCGAGGCAGTTTGCCATGTAGAACCACCTGCTCGTCTGCCTACCTATACTGATCGTTCCATCAACGCCATTCTCCCACAGTTTCTTGGTCACCTCGATCGACTGCTTACCATCCATTTAGTGGCTTCTGTTAAGCTGCGTTTCGCGAAATCACCAAAAGCCGTTCCGTTTGGCTCAATCATCACTCAGGTCAATAACTTTGTGTTCGGTGACGGGCGTATCCGATGGCCGATGGCGTCGATGACTTTTCCTAGAATACGTATTCGCGCTTCGCTTCGGCTGTGGAACCTTCCCTCTTGTTGTGGGCCTCTCTTCGTGTTCCTGCTGGATAAGCCGTTCGTCATCCGGCGCAGCAAAGTAGCTGCTCCTTGTTCCTACCGGCGATTGAAGTCCTCGCACATCGCTGTTATCTTGTCTGGGTGACTTGTTGCCCTCGTCCGGGCTTGTCATGCGATGTTCAGGAACACGTACCGTGATGTTATTGCTCGAACGAGGTTCGGTGAGCTGAACACTGGTGACACGATGCTTTGGCTCTTCAGCAACAGTGGGCTCTTGCTCCGGAGTAACGCTTCTCATGCGCGAGTCCTGCTCCTCGCTTGGCTGTGCCTTATTGCCGTCCTGGACTTCCTCATCGTCGAGAGATCTTGCCGAGCGAATAGCGTCAACCCAAGACGTGGAACTCCAGTCGTTCGCTGTTCGCGGATCTTCTCTCGGAACAGCCTCGTTCGATGTCCGCGGATCTTCTCTTGGAATAGCTTTGTTCGATGTTCGCGGATCCTCTCTCGGGACAGCTTCGTTCGATGTTTTGGTCTGAGATTTCCTTCGTAGGATCGACTGACCAAGACCTTTGCCTTCTACTGGATCCTTGAGCACTGGATCCTGGGGAGCCGTCACCTGGGGAGCCGTCGCCTGGCTGCTGGATGGCGCTCGTGCTTTCGCCTGCTTGCGCTCAAGCTTTTGCGCCTTCCGTACATCCTCTTGTTGAACATGAAGATTCAGCAGAGTCTGCCGAAGCCTATTCCGCAGCTCGCTGGCATCAAATCCTTCCCATGTAATTTTGTCAGTATCTCGCGTCAGTAGCGCGGCCGCGAGTCCGAGCGCATCTCGGAGAAAATAGTCGAGATAGAGCAGGACGTAAACGCCGCAGTCGCAGTAGTTGGTCTGCGTGGGGATTGACTTGGCATTGAGCCCTTTTATCATCGACGGATCGATTGAAATACCTCTTTTGCGTTTGGCTTCCAAGGCAATATAAGTTTTCAGAGACCTCAAGGTGTTTGGATGGGAGTTGTTTGCAAGTGAGTCTAGGACGATGACTGCTGGCTCACTGGGATCCACTCTTCTGCCCTTGGGAACGAACTTTTTCTTGGATTTGGCGTTGCCTAATGTCGACTGCCCGTCAGCAAGATCTGATTCCGTCGCAGGATCAGTCGCGGTTTCCTGCTCATGGCCATGTGAGGCCATGGCCGGCGCTGCCATGTCAAACACTTCCCGCATGGGTCTATGTTTCACAGCACCTTCACGAGTGGCCTCAAGATTCCCCACTGGCGTGGCGTCGTCGTTCACCTGGTCGATTGTTGTTATGTCTGGATCTGTGCCTTCTACTGTGTTCATCACAGCATCACCGTCTGTCTGAAGCGCCATTGCAGCAATCGCTCTTGCATCACTTGCCTGCGGATGGCTTGTTTCAACAAGAATGAGCTCCTCCTGGCTTGGGCTGGGATGAGCTGCTTCTAGGAGGGCTGGCTGATCTTCATGATCTTCTTCAATCGCGAAGAACTCTGGAATGGCATCTTCTGGTCCATTTGTAACCGTGATGCCCGATCCTTGTTGATCCTGCTGCTCAGGCGTCTGCTGTACCATTCTGGGCAGGTTACAGATAATCGCGAGATACCAGTGCAGATTTTCGTTGATTGGAACCACTACAAAGTCATGCTGGAACAGGTCGATATCGCGTGTCCATCTCTTCACACTGTCATAATTCAGGCCCTTCGAATTGGGTTTGCCCTGAGTCAAAGAGGTGAAGAAGTGCGTGTTGAAGCAGTAGATCCGCGCCTGGGAACCGGTGTGCTGCTCGGGAAGGTAACGGAAGTAAAAGTTCATAATATTGTCATTCAGAAACTCGCCCTCGTCAAGTCGTTCAAGGTCAGAGAACTCAATGTTGGTTCGGTTCTTGCCCGTCAGTGGATAGATGATGTCGTGCTTCCACGGCTCTCCCAAACCGTATACTTTGGAATATTTTCTGTCATCAGGAACAGTTTCTGACAGATCGTGGTCGCCGATAGCGTATAAATAGTCAAGGTTCGATAGCTGGCTGGTCCGTCCACTGCGTCTGGTCTGATGCTTCAGCGTAGATGGTGACTGATCATTTCCTCCCGGCGATTCGAGAAGATCAGCGTCTGGCCTTGTTGGCAGAGATTGTCTGGCGGAGACGGGAGCATCGGAAACTGGGATCAGGTGGGACTTGTCGTTGCTGAAGAGAGCTCGGTCTCGCCGATGAGATGACTTGGCTGGCGCTTCAACCTCGTGCTTAGGATGAAAACCCGTCGTTTTGTGATGGGCCGTGTTGTCTCCTTTTCGCTGGAGACGATCACTGAGGCGTGGCCTTGTCGCATTGGAGTTGGTTTCATCGATTGCGACCACGCTGCCAGCTTTTCTATTGACGATCTCTGGCCGCCTTTTTGAAGGCGGACCATGAAGCCGGGCGTTGTAGAATGCTTCGTAATTATCTCGATGTTTGTTTATCACCTGAAGGGAGACTGTTTCGCTCGCATGCGGGAGTTTCCTCTCGATTGTTTGGAGAAAGATGTCCCTGTCTGGAAAAGAGCAAAACGTAATGAAATAGTTGGAAGAACTGGCGCTACTTGCATTGGCAGTACCCAACCAATCATCAAGGTCAATTTGGAGCACTGGACGCTCGTGAGCCATGTATGCACGTTGTATCTTCATAAGGTCTATCCGGAAGAGTAGCTGTCCTTCTGGATGATAGATGTTCATCCTACCATGTACGGGTATCGCGTACATGTCAGGTAACTGGTAGTGCTTGTGGTCGCCGAGCACCTCATTGATGCGGATAGCTGTGGACTCTGGCTTGGTACGAATGGCCGAGTTTTGTAAGTGGGACGGTTTCCCGGCCTTTGGGAGCAACTGTCTCTGTGGTGATGTCGAGGCATTCGCGGAGTTGTCAGGACCGGCGAGCTCATCACTGCTGTCAGCATGGTCGTTACGTTTTGAGGCAGATTCAGAAGCTCGAGTGGCCGCGACATTTGCGGTTCGGACTTGGGAAGGAAGTGCAGACATTGGAGGATGCCTGGGTCGTTGGGAGCGGGCAGCCGGCTCACCACCATTCGTAGCTACGTAATGCTTTTCCTGAATATTCCTTATGTCCGATTCTGGTTTTTCAAGTCTCAAGAGCGTGGATCGACCACTGGCGGAGTTGGTCAAATCTGAGAGCTTTGGGTGCCGTTGTAAACGAGTCACATTTGATGGCCCTCGGCTGTTGGATCGCTGTTCACCGGCCAAACGCTCGTTATCAGAAGAAAGAGGACCTTCAAATTCTGGATCGGACTGCTTGCGCTTTTTGCGAGGAGGACCCTCCTCTGTACCTTTGGCATGCTGTTGAATCGGCGGCCCTTTGGCGATTTTGCCGTCGGACTTCTTGACTAGGAGCTGGAAGCCTCCTTTGCCGAGATCGTTCCGCGGTCGGAATGCACCTGCTGTCGGTTTGCTCTTCTTGGGCGGGTTGTGATCTTCTGACCGAGTCGGGCTGAACGAGGCACCAAACACCGGCAAGGGAACTGAAGCCGAGCTTCCTGACTGGACGTCGCCCTTACGCGGCTTGAGTTTCTTCTGTTGCTCAGCTGTCCGTTGGGGGTAGGTCGAGTGCTGAGTACTAACTTCACCTGATGTGTCTGAGCCATGTCTGTGGCCCATATCTTGGCTGGTGCGACGGCGTGCCCTGTCCTTCCCATCAGGCGACATGTAGTTGTGTGCATTCAGATCGTCATCCAGCTGTTCCGGCGTGGGACGGGGTTGTGATGGCACCGAAATTTTCTCTCGCCTTCTGCCCTGTCTGTCTCCTTCTCTTCTTTCATCTGGGGAAGCATCGGTGATTGTATCAGGCTGCAAGCCAAAGTCAGCGTCATTCATGCTGTGGCAGATTTCTCAGGCACTGGCGAGGGGGTTTTTTTTTTTTTTTTGGTTTGTTTGCCGGACAACGTACGTGGGGTTGAGAGTTTGATTTTTTCCGGGCGTCGTCGACGCCAAACATGCCAGAGGGCGCGGCGTCAAAGCGTGCAGGAGGGCAGACCGGCAGTCAAGATGCTTGTACGAATGGCGGCAGTGTATAGGATCCGAGCGCTGCATGTTGTATGCACACCACCAGACTCTGAAAAAGAGTCGAGAGAAGATTGAGCTTCGACAGAGCTTGAACAGGCCTGGTGAAGCATGAAAATTATATATTGAAGAGGGACCTTCGGCACCTGAGACTGCTTTGCAAGTCTCTTGCCTCCCTCAAAGAAAGTTGCAAGCGGCAGAAGTGGTGGTGGTGATGATGAACGACGGACGCGTGAGCCTGATTTGACGTGGGTAAGATGTTAATTGCGGATTGCGGAACAAGACGCAGGTTCCGCCCGTCGGCGATTCGGCTGGACGCGCTATATCAAACCCCCCCCGCGGATGCGGATCACTTGCCGCTTAACGTGGAAGTAGATAGTTTCACTAAAAAGTCAGATGTTCGGCGACTGAGCAGAGTCGAAATCCATGCTCCAACATTTCTCGCATATGAGCAGCTTTTGTAGTAGAAACTTAGATTGCCTCAAGTCGCTGAGGTTCTTTGTGCCCCAGTATACTATTCAAGTACACTGCTAGAGTATTGCTACTTGAGCCTTGTCTGATTTACTACAAGTTTCCAGAGCCTCAAGGTGTATACTACCTGATAGATGAAGGACAGACAGCTTTCCAAGACGGCAGATTTCTCATTGCAATGGCATGCAGGTTTTCCCACTCTTCTGCAAACTGGTCTACCAGTATTGATACAAGAACAATGCGTCCGTTCATAGGACTAACCTCCTCCTGATGCCGGCGACCGACGTCTCCAAGCGGCCGATGCTGATCTCCGTAAGTTTCGTCATGGTATCGTACAGTCACTAATATGAATCAAACGACGAAGCGGTCGAAGCCATGCTAGTGCTTCATGTTTCGCTCCTGAGCCGAGTCGTCCATCAGCGTGTCTCGCCGTCGAGGCCCGCCCGTCCCAGATGCCTTCTCTTGCCGTGCCTGATCGATGGCTGTGCGCTGTGCGATGCTGGAGTCGTGACTCTTCCAATTAACTATGGTGTCGCTGGGGAGCGAAAGAGATCGCTTCAAGGTTTCACTGCCAGAGAAAATTAGCCATGGCTCATGATGGCCGCCGGAAGAGCTCGCTGGAGGAGGAGGAGGAGGAGGAGGAGGAGGAGGAGGAGGAAGAACGTGTCCCCCGTGTATATGCTCACCGAATCTTGATGTTGCGACCTCCGTCGTTCTTTGTCCATATGCTCAGCACGTCCTCGCCCGTCCTCACGCTCAGCACGGCGCCGCACACCTCCTCGTCCGCCTCGGCAAACTGGCCACCGGTCATGCACAGCAAGAGGTCCTCCCAGTATCGGTCGGCAACGCCCTTGCGCAGGCGCAGGATGAACTTGCCGCCCCTCTTGTTCTCCTCGTCCTCCCACACTGGCCGAATCCCCTTCTTGAACACGTGATAGTCGGAGACGATGGGCAGGCTGGACGGTCGCTTCAGGTGCCTGTACACGGTCCAAAGCTGCTCGACGCTAGCAAACGATGCGAGCCCCGTGATAGATTTTTCGTAGTCCGAGTTCTTGGAGGTTGGTGGCCGATAGTAAACCACCCAGGCGTTTTTCAGCAGATGCTCAGTCGGTGCTGCCGCTGCCGCTGCCGCTGCCGCTGCCGCAGTCGCTTTGTTGAGTGAAGAGCTGGATAGTTTGTTCGTGAGGACGTCTCCGTTCTTTTCTGCAAAGCTCGCATCCGCCGGCGCCGCTCCTGGCGTCTTCGCCTTTGACGCGCCGAACGACGCAAACGCACCTGAGCCTAGTCCGAATGCAGAGGAGCCTGTGGTAGGAGTGACGAGGCCCGCGCTCTGCGCCGAAGTTATCGCGTTGAAAGGGTTGCCCTTGGAACCTGGCGTGTCTCCGCCCCTCCTCACCGAGCCGAAGCCCCGGGAAGGGTCGATCTTGAAGTTTTCCTTGGAGCTGCTGCTGACGTTGGTCGAAGATCCCTTGGTAGTGGTGGTGGCGGCGGCGGCGCTGGGAAGAATCCTCGTCAGTCACACCATCCCATGATTCTCTTTTATCTCTCTCTCTCTCTCTCTCTCTCTCTCTCTCTCCGTGAGTTTTGCTCTTACTCACTTTGATCGGCGCTGCCAAATGTGGCTGTCCATGCTTACATGTAAGACAGCTTAGGAACTTTCTGTGAGCAGCAACAGACTCAGGGCAGCTTGCTACCTCATGGACTTGAGTGCGTGAAGCTTGCTCCAATTGCGCTGGTGATCGCCAGTCTCGTCTCAGGGCGGCGGTTCAGGATCGGCGCAGGTTGAAGTTTTGCGACGGATTGCCGTCGTAGGGGAATCGTGTGCGCGTGCAGAGGGTGATGCTTCTGTTCAGAAGGGTTGGGGCAATATTGTATGCGTATGCGTGCGTCTGTAAGTGTAATGCGAACCGTTGCGAAAGGGGATCTGTGCGTGCGTGCTCGTGTGCTGAAGAGTTGACAATTGCTTTGCTATGAATGGTAGAGAGGGAAAGATGCTGTGGGTGGATGATGTATCGGTGCGGAGATGCGAAATGGGGCGCAGGCGGTTGGTAGCAGCAGTGAAAGCAGCAGCAGCAGCGGCGGTACAACTATCAGGGCCAGTGAGCAAAGCGGCCTCCCCCCAAAAAAAAAATCACAAAGTGGAATAATGAAGTGAGGAATGAGAGAGATGCAGAGCCAGCTGGTGGTACGGGTGAAGTTACAAGGGAGTGTAGCGGTGCAGTAGTTCTACAGGTGGAAACAATGTGCTCACCACTGTAGAATAATTTAGGTACCTGGACGTGGTAGTAATTGCCACTACTACGTGAAGTATACTGCTGCTGCTGCTGCTGCTAGCAAAAATTCCTGGTAGGGTTGGGGTGGAAAGCCGACGCACAAAGTTATGCGCCACACTTTGAGGCGCACACCTGTTACGGGTGCGTGCGCGCGCCGCGCAAGGGCAGCAGCCAGCAGCAAAGCCCGAACAGCACGCACGGCAGCAAGCATTGGCAGGCAAAGCAAGCAAGCAAGCAGCAGTTGTGCAGCTGGCAGCTGGCACAAGCTGCAACCGGATCGTTCACCACGAATGAAACATCCTGCCACATTCCCTTCTCTGACGCGTTCAGACACCGTTGCTCATCTCTACTCTTCATCTCTCTGCTGTCGCATCTGCTTCTTCTCTGCCTTTGTAACATAATTTTGTCCATCAATGCGCCTGGAAGCGCCATAATGTACAGCTCCCATCTCGGCTCTGAGCTCCTACACGTGCTATGGATCCGCCCGCAGACGCGCCTCTCCCCATCGCCCAGCTCGCACCGGGGCTCGATACGGCTCGCGCGAATGTCAGAGGCGTCGTGACATTGGTCTGGCCATATTCTGCGTCTCGGAGATCATTCAGTGTGCTTTTAGTCGAGCCAGATATTCGATTGCGTCGCAACAGAGGCCAGGTTCGCGTCACCTTCAAGCGGGCATGCGCCAAGGCGCTGGCTCGCGCCGGAGTCGCCAGCGGTGACGAGGTGAGGCTCCAGCTTGCTGGCTGCAAATGGCTGGAAGAAGATTCCTCACTGCAAACTCCTGGCCGGAGTGCCGGCTGGGAGCTCGGGTTTGATCGTGAGGTTCACATGGAGATCCGCCGTCCTGATGCAGGCGTGAAGACCATCAACATTGATAGGACCTCCAGCCCAGAGCCATTGAGACCGTTCACGCCTCCACCGCCCCGTACTCCGGTCGACCATGCCAGTCCCATATCTCCAATTAGCGTCCTGTCCACCACCAGCACCTGGTCAACGCCAGCATTTCTCCGAAAGAAGAAGCGCAACCTGTCCAGCGTCCTGGCAAGCAGCAGCAGCTACGACTTTCTCAACGATGAGAACGCGGCCGTGGAGCAGCAGCCTCAGAAGAGGTTCAAGCTCGGTCGAGGTAGCCGTCAATGGCGCGTTGCTGAGAAGAGCCCGAGCCCTGAGCCGACAGAACCATCTTCCTCAGACCCGTCATCTTCAGATCCTAGACGATCTCGCTTCCAGCTTCCAAACGGTCCTGCACCCCTTAAGCCACCACAGAGTGCAGATGCGTTGACGGACGAGCCTGTGATTCTCAAAAGTCCCAAGAGAGTGAATCCCGAACAGCCTGCCAAGGAGCCGAATCTCCAAAGCTCCTCGGACCAGTTTGGACCCCCACTGATTCCGAAGCCGCATGAAGAGTCACGCCAGACCGCAGCAGAGACTGAGGCAGAAGCGGTCGAACCTGAAGAGACAAATCAAGCGACTCAATTGTCTTTGTCTGCTTCACACAATGACGCGAGCCTCCAAGACTCTTTTGAGTCCAGTGGTCAGGTCACTCCCAGCTTCCCGCCCGACGATCACCCGGCTGCTATGATGACCTTTGGCTCCGGCTTCACAGAGCATAGCTCGCCCTTCTCTCAGCGTCTGCCGGCTTCGCAAGCTAGAGACAGAGCAGAGGAAGTTCAAATGCCAGCACAAGACCTGGGCCAAACTTTTCTAGATGGCGTTGCACCGATGACTGCTGCGCAGGACTTTGCGAACCAGACTCAAAACACAGCACCAAATCATTCAGACAGGCAATCTCGGGCTCGTGCAGACGCCACAACTGTAGAAGAGGAGGAGGAGGAGCCAAAGACCTCCTCTCACCTGATGGCTGCTCCACCGGGAGACCGTGGAGATCGGAGAGATGTCATCTCATTCGACTTTGCTCACAATATCCCCTACAATCCGCCGGGAGGACGGCGGCAGCAGGATGTTCCCGTGCCACTGCCTGTTTCCATACCACCCTTAGACGTCAACGACACCTTTATCGGCCTCACTTCAAGCCCTACGAGCATACAAAACTCGAATCTGGGCAACACCTTCTTCAACTTTGACGGATTTGACGAAGCAGCGGACAGCTTGGCTACGGTCACCTTCGACATGTCCACCATACCTGGCCCACAAGATATGGCGGACGTGCCGATAACACCTCCGGAGCAGTCTCTGCTCCACTATCCCCACCTTTCTGGAGTTCTGAGAAGTCCCAACGTCCAAGGAAGGCCGCCGTCGCAGGCAGAGGTATCTCAGGCTCTGGCACAACGTCAAATCAACTCTTATGGACAGGATGACCAGGATGACCCGACTGTCTCGCAGGACGTTGAGAGCGTCGTCACCGAGGTCATTGACAGCTCACCATCCGAGTCTCTGGCACAGCATCCTGACAATGCTCCAGCGGCCGCTGCAGCAACGAGCAACGCAGCAGAAGGAGAAGATTCACCACAGCAAGAAGCGTCTGCAGCAGTACCACCACCTCCTCAGATGCTATCACGTGATCATTCTATTGCAGTACCTCGTCAGCAGCAGCAGCAGCAGCAGCAGCAGCAGCAGCAACAACAACCCGATGACGTGCGTGAACAGCCTGCAGCAACCAGCACTCAGCCAGAAGTTATCGAACTCAGCTCTGGCGACGAATCTTCTGACTCGGAGGAGGAAGAACAACACTCAGCTCCAAATAGGGCCGCTCAACACTTGTCTGAGTCGGATGATGCAGAGGCCGCTGCCCTCAGCGAAGATGAGCAGCCCAGAAGCACCGCAGCCGAGTCTCAAGTGACCGAAGTAATGTCTGACGAATACGTTGATGTGCATGAGGAGCCTGTCGCCAATGTTGAAGATGCTGAAGATTCTGACGATTCTGACAACTCTGATGTTCCCGATGAAGACACGAGATATCAAATAAGAGATCAGGCGGCCGAAGCCGGACTGACAGCCGACGATGACACGAAATCAGCATCGACGGAAATCTTGGACGACACGAAGTCGGGCTCGACTGAAGTTTTGGACGATGCGAAATCAGATTCGACCCAGGTTTTAGAGCCTGAAGGAGACAGGTCAGAGAGCCCAACATTGACAGAAGACTTGGAAATAGAGGCCGAGGTAATCGAGGACGACCAGGCTGTTGCCGCTACAACTGAGCACTCTGAACTGTCCGAGTCGAAGAGAATCGCGGATGAGTACGACAAAGAGCTTGAAGATGCATCGGCGGTTGTGGAGGAAAGCGAGCCTCCTGCTGAACCGGTTGAGATTGTGGAGATTGACGAGCCGGCAAAACTTGAACTCTTGCCGCCTCAGGATGAAGAGAAAGAGGTAGAAGCCGCCACTGCGACCTTACCTGAAGAGACGGACACGTCAGTGGCTGCTACTGCGGCGGTCGACCCGATGACTGTTGCAAGTGAGGCTAATGACACAGTACTCGCGAATGCCGAGGAACCTTCAACTACTCGTACGGAGCCCGTTCAGCAGGATCTGGTTCAGGTCGATGGAGCTTCTGAGGATAGTGATCTTGGAGACCAAGATACGACGTCGGTGCATCAGTCACGAATCAACGAAGAGCTCGACCAAGCGGTGGAGGCTCCAACACACGTTACTTCGGAACGGCAGCAGGATCAACAGGAGCAGCACACAACCGAGCTGCCGGTGTCATCGCCCGCATCACCACGAAGATCACGACCGACCAGATCACAAAAGCTCAAGGCGCAGCCCAAAGCCCGAGCATCTCGCCGGAGAGGCGTCGTCAAACATGCACAAGACTCGGCTGAGACGGACTCTCCGCATTTGGAACAAGCAGTTGAGCAAGCAGTTAAACGGCCGGTAGAAGAGCCAATCGAGCAGTTAGCTGAAGAACCCACTGAAGAACCAGCTGAACAACCCGTTGAAGTCCCCGCTGAAGAGCCAGTTGAGCAGCCAGTTGAGCAGCCAGTTGAGCAGCCAAGTGATCCTCCATCAGAGCCTCCAACACCTCCAACTCGACGCACATCGAAACGTAAAAGAGCTACAACAGAGCCCGAAAAGCCACCAGAACGAGTTACGCGTCAACGTCGAAAGCAGCAGCCGTCGTCGCCAAAACCTCCAGCAGAGGCTAGCAATGAGCCTGAAGGGAAACAAGATGAAGAAGCTGCTGTCATGCCTACACAAAAATCTCACACAGCAGTTACCTCATCCTCACCCAAAGCGACAACCAAAAAAGCGGCCCTGACCGCTGCCCCCAGCCGACCCACTCGCTCGACACGTTCAGTACGCCGAGTCTCGTTCAAAGGATCTAGCCAGGAACCACATGATACGCCCGAGACAACACAGCCTTCGCACACACGACCAGACCCAGTCAGTGCACAGCTCTTTGCCGAGATTGAGACGTCGACGTCGGCTCCAAACTCCAAGCAGGAGCAAGCCACTCAACCACTGTCCTCACTACCAATCACACAGGGCGTCCGAACGAGAAACGCATACTACACGCCTCTGCCGAACCTGCACGAGCACGTCAACGCCTCAGTTGACGCAGCATGCCTGATCGCTGGCGTATCGCCCGCAGACCGAGCACCTAGCGGCCCAAGGGACTGGCACATGACGCTGCACGTTACCGACGCCGGTCTGATCAGCAGCAGCAGCGATAGCACAACCCTCCCCTCCAACGGCTCCTACCTACGCACCGTGCAGATCTTCCGCCCCAACCGTTCCGCACTGCCTCGCGCCGCCTCACCCGGCGACGTACTCCTCCTGCACAATTTCCGCTGTCAAACCCGCGCTCGACGACCCATGCTGCTGAGCACCGCACAAAGCGGCTGGGTCGTGTTTGACGGCAGTGTACAGGGAAAGCCCGCCCAAGGAAAGGCCGCTCAGGGCAAGCAGGGACGCTCGCAAGCAGCAGCAGCAGCACCGCCGCGAGCCAAACAGACCGGCCCACCAATTGACTACAGCGGCGAGGAGCTTGAGCTCGCCGGCAAACTACGCGGATGGTGGGCGAGCAGCTTGACACAAGAACAGAGAGAGAAAATTGAGGGGCACGCGGCGCAGGCGAGGGATCAAGCGAGGGAACTGGCACGGCGCAAGAGTGGCAGGAAGAGGAAAGCGGCTCCAGGCGAGGTCACGCATGAGCTACGGAGTGGCTCCAGCTATCCGTATACTGACACGGAGCTGCTGGGAAGTGATGAGGTCGAACCTGAGGTCGAATGAGGGCGTGAGGTGGATAGGTCAGGGGAGCGGTTGCTGGAGTTTCTGAACTGGGTTTAGCGTGAGCCAGGCGTCAGGTGGGCGTTGTGGAACCGGAGGAAAGAAGAGAACAGAAGAAGGAATAGAGCACACATAAGTGCGTGCATTGACGAATGGGGCCCAATATTCGATGGGCTGGCAAGCGAAACGAGCAGTCAAACTCACACGATGGAGCAACTTGTCACCCTCTTCGCCTATTACCACATTGTCCGACTACTCGCCATCTTCACTTTCACCGGTGATTTTGAAACAGCATTTTTCATCGCATTTCATCGCGTTTCACTTTATGAAATCAATCACGGCTGGCGAGGCTGGGTTGAGCGGGCAAGGAGGGACAGAAGCTACCAGGGACGGCGATTTGGCATGGTATGACATGATATGGTTTGGTATAGCATGTTATGAACGCATCCTTCTAGAAGCTAGATCTAGTCTAATCAAGGGCGATCATCTCACTTTTCCCCAATCCATTGGCATGGAATATTGAAAGCCAGCCTACACTGCCAAAGGGCGCTGCTTGAACTGTAGGAACGGACCGTCATGCATCGAAGTGATGTATGACTCCAGCTGGAATTCGTCGGGATTGCGTCTGCCCTCAGCCAGCTCGCTGGACCCTTGCCCAACACGATCCTCCAAGCCATCCGGTCTTTTGAAGTCAAGGTTCCAAGTGGCCTTCGCAAGGAGCAGGCTCATCTCTGCATATGCGAGATTCATCCCAACGCAGTTACGAGACCCGAGCGAGAATGGCTTGAAGGCTGCCCGTGCCTCTTGAAGCCTATCAGCAAAGCGTCCACCGGTCTCGAGCCAACGCTCGGGTATGAAGGTGTCGCTCTCCGGAAAGACTTGCTCTGAATGGAAGAGACTGTATAGAGAGACGCCGACTTCGGTGCCCACGGGTACGTGGTGGCCGTCAATCATTATGCCACCCTCGCAGACTTCTCTCCACAGGGCTATACCCGCCGGCGGTGACATACGCATTGTCTCGTCGATCACAGCGCGGAGGTATGAACAACCGGATAGCTTGGATCCAAGGCGTATGTCAGCACTCGATGCAAATGTCTGTCTGATTTCTGCCTCGAGGCGTCCTCGACATTCCGGAAACCTTGATAGATAGAAATAGACGCCTGAAAGGACAGTCGCTGACGTATCCGATCCTGCGATATGTTATAACCTCTGATCAACGCAAATCTTTGCTTCTGCTCTCCACGTACCTGCGACAAGAAACAGTCTGCTCTCAGCCCATAGATCGTTTTGCTTGAAAAGGTCACCAGTCTCCGTATCTTTAGTCTCAATCACAAAAGAGAACAAATCTGGCTGTGCATCACGAGGCTGGTTCACCCGCTGCTCGATCATTTCACGCATGAACTGGCCGTGGCGTGCCTGGGTCCATCCGCCATCCGCCTTTATGTACTTGTGTAGGCTGAACCGACGTAGTTCGGGACATTGGCCATATATTCCAGAGACGATGGCTCCAACCTTCAGGCCAGACAGAATGCCATGATTGGTGCTTTCAGTCTGCGTGTTGAAGGAGCGCCCGAACCCGAAAGAGCCGATGACATCGATGGTAAAGTATTTACAGCGCTCACTCATGTTAATGGGTGGAGACCAAGCCGCCGCATCGCCATCCGTGGCTTCCTGCGGTAGCTGGCGAAGGAACACCTTTACGTGTTGAAGAATCACATGCTCGAAACTTCGAATAAATTGATCGGAGAAGGCCGGACTGACGGCCTTTCGTTTCAAACGGTGAAGATCTTTGTTTATCGAGGTATGCATATTGGAGATGCCGGCTATCGGATTCATGGCGGCATAGCCGGCAGACTTTTGGACATGACGTGCAGCATAGATATCTGGGCAAACGCATCAGTCGACTGTGCTCAAGCGTTTGCGAAGGCTCGTGTTTTTACCGTGGAGAGCGGTCGACGACTCAAACATGAGGCGATTTGGACCGACACGGACAACGGGACCTATTCAGCAGCCATGAGTCGCTTGAACTGTAGAGCGGTTGAGTCTGGGCCAACCGTACCATACTGTGCATGTAAATGCTGCTGCTTGATATGGAGACGGCCTTGGTAAAGGAAAAGGGTGATGTAGAGGTCGCTGATAATTGCCAGAAGCGGTCCAGGATATTTCGATAGAGGATGTAGCTTCACGCGGTAGGAGATGAATCCTAGAGCCTAGGGAGGTTAGTTGACTACAAGTTCTTGGTCGAGACTGGACTGTTTGACTAACTAGAGCAACTACAGCTGTAGCAGCGAGGCTAATGGAGGACAACATGTCGTCGATGGACAGAAATCAAACCAACGTCTTGAACCTCTTATACAATAAGAAATAGAGATCCAAGTGGCAATGTAGGTTTACCGTTTGAATCGGCAATCCAAGGAAGAGACCAGACATGGCAGCCTTATAGCTTGCCACTGGTACAGGTAGTACAGGCTGAAGAGACGGCCTTTCCAGCCTCGTCGGGCGAAACATGTTGTCACCATTTCATACCAGGATTCGACGTGCTGCATCAAACCCAGTGATCACTGCTGAGGGCCATCTTGTTACTGGGTGTGCTTGTGTGTATATCAATGAAGATGTTGATCCTGCTGTTTCGCAGCTATAAGTCACGCTACTCCACTGCAGGCATTGAGCAGACTGAAAAGTTCTTATGGCTCTTGATTGAGGGTCCAATTAATCTGGAGTGATAGTCTTATCGTACTGAGCCATGGACAGTTAGCGTTGGCAAGGCTGACTGTCTTGTCTGTGCCTGCCACGGTTCACGGTACTAACGCTAAAAGTATCGCCCGCCATCGAGACGGGACAGCACACACATGTGAGAATATGCTCACGTACACAGACCGGCTCCTGGCCTGCTTTGCCAATGATACCCTCTCAGTGCCTCCCACAACTGGAAAAACTATCTTGTATCAGCCTAGTCCAGTTCTCTGCATTCTTTGCTGACATGGGAACAGCACACGTCAATGGGATCAGCGGCCGTAATAATGACCGGACCATATTGCGAGAGAGTTCGAATAACTGCCCTAATCTGAGTTGGTGGTACGATACAAATATTATAAATATGTTGATTAGTATCACAGAGCTGGCCTGGCAGTGCAACATGCGTCTGATTGACGAGAGCTTCGGTGACGAGCGCTTCATTTCAGAATCCTACCAGGCCTTCCAGTCGAGAAATATGCCTGGACTCGATCACTTCACATAAAATTTGTATGATTAATTCGTCAATTATTAAAGTCTTCAGTACTATATCGCAATGTCTTCTGAGTACTTCGATTTCATCATCGTCGGTGGCGGCACCGCCGGCCTCGTCGTTGCCAACCGGCTCACCGAAGATGCCAATACCAAAGTCCTCGTGCTTGAAGCCGGTACGAACAAGCTTGACGACCCACGAATGACCACGCCGGGCATGTCGTCTGCGATGTACGACAATCCGGAGTTTGATTGGATGTTCAAATCCGTCCCTCAAGTGAGCAAAATACCCCGGCCTATCATTGATGTCAGCTCGTAGCTGGTGGAACTGAGGATTCAAGACTGACGAGGCATGTGGCAACTGATAGGATGGACTCCATGGCAAAGTTATCACCTATCCGCGTGGCAAAACCGTCGGGGGATCTAGTGCCATCAATATCCTTGGCCTTCTCTACCCAAACAGATCGAGCATCGACGCGTGGGAAGAGCTCGGCAATGCAGGATGGAACTGGGACCGGCTTGCCCCCTACTATCGCAAGTTTCAGACCTATAACGCGCCATCGCCCGCTTCGAAAGAGGCTTTGGGAATCGACTATATAGACGATACAAGTCAAGGCCACTCAGGCCCGATCCACAGCTCCTATCCCGACTTTGTTGGCCCGTTAGTACAGGCCTGGCCACAAACGTTGAAGAACCTAGGCTGGACAATAACCGGCGATCCCATCACCGGTGCATCCATCGGAGGCTTCAGCGGTCCGTATACTGTCAACCCAAACGGGCGTGTCAGGAGCCATGCTGGAAATGAGTACTATACCCCCGTCGCCGGTCGGCCGAATCTGCATCTCCAAACCGAAGCTCTGGTGCAAAGGTTGCTACTATCGGGTGCCGCGTACAGGCTTCAGTGTGACGGTGTGAGGGCCAAGGTCCAAGGCCAAGTCAGGGAATACCGGGCCCGCAAGGAAGTGATCCTCGCGGCCGGCACTTTCCAAACGCCTCAAGTGTTGGAACTATCCGGCATCGGCTCGCGCACGCTGCTCGAAGAAAAAGGCATCGAGGTGAAAATCGACAATCCCAACGTTGGCGAAAACCTCCAGGACCACGCAATGACGGGCCTATGTGCTGAAGTCAAAGAGGGCGTGCCGACGGGCGATTTAAGACGCGACCCAGCATTCCTAGCAAAGGCTCAGCAGATGTATCAAGAGCAGCAAACCGGCCCGCTCACGGCCGGATTCCCCTCAATGGCCTTCCTACCACTCAGCGGCTGGGCCGACGACACGAACCTAGCCGAAGTCATGACGAGCCACCTCCAACGCCCACAAGCCCACGACGCGAGACCCACGTGGGCAAGCCAGGGCGCATGCATACAGGACATAGTCCTCTCCCCCACCGAGGCGAGCGTCCAACTATGTCTCGGCGCCTCCCAAGTGCATTTCGACAAAAGCACCTACAACGACGTCTTTGCCGTCTCCGAGCCCGAGAACTACGTCTCCATCCTCGTGACGCTGCCTCACCCCTTCTCCGCAGGCACCGTGCACATCGCGTCAGACGATCCCGAGCAGGCGCCTGTCATCGACCCGCGCTTCATGAGCCACCCGCTCGACGCGGAGATCCTGGGCCGACACGTGGCTGCGCTTGACAAGCTCCTCGCGACCGAGCCCTTGGCGGGTTTGCTGAAACCGGGCGGTCGTCGCCTGCCTGCGAGCTCCCCGCTCTTCGACGAAGCGGTACCCGTCACGCCGGCTGAGAAGTTGGAGGCAGGCCGCGAGCATGCGCGCAGGTATGTTCGGAGCACCTCGCATCCGGTCGGCACGGTGTCGATGCTGCCACGGAATCGGGGTGGTGTGGTGGATGCGAAGCTGCATGTGTACGGCGTCAAGGGCCTGCGCGTGGTCGATGCCAGTGTCTTTCCCATGGTGCCGAGGGGAAACATCCAGAGCACGGTGTATGCTGTTGCGGAGCTTGCAGCTGATCTTATCAAGGAGGAGTGGTGCGTTGTGAGTGGCTGCTAGCTGCTAGCTCAAGAAAGGGGAAGAAGAAGAAGAATGGATAAGAAGAATAGATAATTTGCATTGTAAGAAACGAGTTCTTCATACATCTTCCAGTTGGTAAGAGTAGTTCGAATGGGAAAGGGGCCGTAAAAAAAGAACCTTGGCCGCATTTCAAACCTTTTTTGGGCCTCCGTCACCACGCACGCCTTATTTGTTACCTACCTGCCTAGTACAGAGACGTAGCATCCTAAACAGATCCGGGGGCCCATTGCACACACACACACACACACACACACACACATCCCAAATCACTTCTTGACCAGCTTCCGGGCCTCGCTTGGATCGACGCCGAGCACGTTGACGAGGTAGTCGAGCCTGTTTCTTTTGGTTAGTCCGTTTGTTTGTTTGTTCAAGGTCTTTGTAAAGAAAAAAGCGTGAGAAAAAGGGAGGAAGAAAAAGGACAAACACATACCTGATCGACTCGGCCACGCCGTGCTTCATCTCGACCAATCTGGCCTGCGTCTCCTCCCAGACAGCGTCCCTCAGCTCTGGCCTGACGCGCTTGATGCGCATGGCAAACGTGCCGCTGACCGGCCTGTGATCGCTGGCCCTGCACTCGTGGCGGCGATACTCCAGCATCCTGACCCTGCTCTGCTTTCCCCCACTACCACCGCTACCGCCGCCACTGCTACCACCACCACCACCACCACCACCACCACCAGCATCGCCGCCGCCACCTCCTCCACGATACAGGATACGGTCACACCAAGCGGGGCTGCGACGCTTCTCGCTCGAGTCATAGCGGTCGCTGCGCACGTCGTACTTGTACGTCGGCGCAAACGCGATCTTGTCTTCCCTGAAATTGCGGAGTCGGAAACCGGGGTTGCGCCTCCGGCTCAGCAGCAGCTGGTCCCGCTCGAGCAGGCGCTCCAGCCGGCCGGACTCGACGGCTTTGACCACGCTGTCTCGGCCCATGGTGTCGATGCGGTAGTTCAGGTCGCCGTTGAGGATGCAGATCTCGTGGTCCATGACCATGGTGCCGTCGCCGCCGCCGATGTAGGCGTCGATGCGCCGCGTCTGGTCGCGCACGGGCTCGAGCGCGGTGGACTCGAGGATCGCGGTGGCGTCGTTGTTGCGTGATAGGGTCTCTTTCTGCCCGGCTGCGAGGTGGCAGTTGATGAAGCACAGCGAGGTCGAGTCGAGCTCGAAGCGGATGATGATGGCCCCCTTGTTGCCGTACAGCCCGCCCATGCCGCGCTTGACCTCTGCTATTTGCGTCTCTCGGATGCGCGATTTTAGTGATGACTTCACGAATATGCAGCTGAACAGCCCGACGAGGTTGCCTGTCTGCACTAGTGAGTACGACTCGTCGAGTGGCATGTTGTCCTGCAGGTTGCGCGCGAGGTAGTCCTTCCACGCACGGTACTGGTGGCCCATCTGCTCCGGGTTCTGGTTCGCTTTGCTCTTGCCCCGGCCCTTGAAGAGGTTCTTTGCCGTCAAGCCCTTGTCTTCGAGGTCGACCAGCTCTTGAAAGCCAAAGACCAAGATATCGGGAGGACTTTCTGGCTGGATGACTTCTCGGAAGAAGTTTTCGTCCTTCTGATCGTGCCTGACGTCCAGCGGCGTGGCTGCCCCGGCGTTCCACGTGACAACAACAGCCTTGATCTCGCGAAAGTCGCAGAACTCAGTGTCCCGCTCGTGCATCTGGTTCTCCATCCAGTCGTCTCCAAGCATGCCGTCCCAGAATCGGATGGCGTTGTCCAAGCCAATCGACGCCACCTGCAGCTGGCCAAACTTCCACACGCTGCTCCTGTCCACCAAGATGCTTGCCACCGGGTTGTCGTGCGCCTTGAACTCCTTCTTCGCCTTCCACGGCTTCGTCTTCATGTCGTACACGTAGATAGAACCGGTGCTGAAGCCGGCCCAGATGTACGGCCCGACGCCGGCGAGCGTGGTGATCTTGTAGTTGCTGACGTTGATGGTCGAGATGCACTGGTAGTTTTCGGTGGAGTATATCGAAACCTTTCCGTCGCTGTGGCCAAAGTAGACGCGGTCGAGCTGTGTCGGCAGCGTCGCGCCAGACGTGATCTCTCCCGTTCCTGGCTGAGACAGGGCTCGAGGCGTGACGTGAAAGGACCGCTCATGGCCGCTGCTGGGATCGTACACCTGTATCTCCTTGCCAGCCGCGAACCAGAGCAGGTCCCTGGCGACGAGGGAGAAGGTGTGCCCCTTGACCACCCTATGGCTGTTGGGGCTAATGTCCAGGTTCGGGACCCCCTTCTCGTCCGGCAGCCAGACCAGAAGCTTGCCGTCGAGGTCGATTGACCAGATGGTGTTCTGGTATCGGTGCATTTTGACAATATCGTGCCGGCCATGCGCTCCCGGTCTGGTGTTCATGACCTGTCGGTACTCGAGGCTCACCTCCTGGATCTCGCCGTAGTTGTCGCCGAGCCAGACGGTCTGGCCCTCCTCGTCCGCCGACGCGCCCGGCTTCCAGGCCATGGACAGAACCTTCACCTCCCGCTCCTCCCTCGCCATGTCCAGAATCTGCTTGCCTGTCTGCACGTCCCAAGCCCGTGTGGCGTAACCAGAGGTGCAGACGTGCTTGCCGCACACGTCAAACAGTCTCGTGTCGTAGTGCGTCCAGATCCGGTCGAGGCCGACTTTGGACTTTGGCGGCCGACGGTTGACCTGGGTGACGTCTGGATAATCGCCCGGGTTCTTATCCTGTGCGAATGCGTCAGAGACTTCGGAGTCGTCGGTGTCGGTCCGTCGAATTTGTTGCTGTGCTGGCGAGAGGTCACGTCTTGGCTTCATTCCAGGAGGCGGGAGCATTTCTGAAAAGGTGGTTGGAGGGGCTTTCGGCTCCATTGGCTGCGAGCCGTTGGAGGAAATAACTCGTTTGGGAGGAGGGAGAAACTCTTGTTGCGCGGATGGCCTTCGACCGTCCTTTAATGCCTCGGATGGACGCGGTGGAGCGGTTGCACGGGCAGATGCTGCTGGTGGAGGCGGAGCCTGAGACCGGCTGGCTGTCCTGCGAGGCTCCGGCACGGGAGGTTTCGTCGAGTCTGGCGGTCGCTGAGGCTTTGGAGAATGCAAGGCGGGCGGGTCAGCGGCGACGGTTCTGATGCGGTCTGGGACCTGTCGTTGAGGGGTGGTATGTGTAGGCTTCAGGGGTTCAGGCTGGACGTTTCGCGCCGGCAGGTTCGGTCTGTGTTCTGGGTCGTCTGAGGTGTCTCGACCAACTTCTCTGCTGCCAGCGCCGAGAGTGTTGCTTTGCTGACCTGGCCGAGCGGGATTGTTGCTGCTTGCAGCGGGCTGAAACTGTCGCCGCGCCTGCACGTGGTGATGCACAGGTGGAGGAGGAAAGTAGCCACCGGCGCCGACCCTACCCACCTTCTTGGGAGATGCCTTGCGAGGCGACCCGTTAGAGGCCGGGCTGTCTGGCGGCGTGTTGAACGGAGAGACGCTCTCATCCTCAAGCTTCGCGACCTTTGGCGCCAGAGAAGTCTGTACCTGCAACGGCGCGATCGCAGCTCCGAGCACGGGCTTTGCGGCTCGGTTGACCGGTGGCGGAGGCTTGGCCGGCTTTCCCACAGGAGACTTTGGCCTCACCAGGGGTTTGGTGTCCGACGGAATGGCTGGAGGATTCGCGAGTGCCTGGGCCAAGGCTCCCGTGCTTCGCGGGCGTGGAGGAGACGCATCTTCGGAGCGGAAGCCGCCTGAAAAGGCCGGTCTTGGAGGAGATTGGGGGGACTGGACCGTAAGCGAGGGCGTCATGGGGGGCGACGATGGTCCCACAGACATTGGGCGGGCTGGTCGTGCGCCATTCTGAGTCCTGAGGGTCGGAAGCGGCGGATGCAGCGCTCCAGCGGGCCGTAGAGCATTTCCGTCTGCCTGGGCCGGAGCCGCATGCACGGTCGAGGGTCGCTGAATGTCCAAGGAGACTTTGGGCTGGGGTGTTGTTTCGCTTGCAAAGTGCTGCGATAGTCTTGAGGCGGACCTCGCCGGCGTGGAAGCGGTCTTGCCGGTGTCGGTGTTGAGGTTCTCAAACCGGCTGCGCAGCGACGACACGGGCTTCTGAACAGCAGACACACGTGAGCAAGCTTGACCATGCGGAGGTAGAAAGGGCTTTGCTTACAATTGAGGTGGTGTCAGTGCCGTCGTCATTGGTGTCGCCAGCCATGGTGAGGACTCTCCAGAGGTTGAGACAAAGATGGCAAGGGCGTGAGCGATATCATCTGTCCATGCGACTGGGGATGGGAAATGCCGTCACACATATCTAACGGGGTGGCGCGCGCGTTGTTGCGGCAGTGCTGGTGCTGCTGGTGCTGCCGCCGCCGCCGGCTCACTTTGAGGCCACCTCTTGCGATGGTTGCCGGGTCGAATGATCTGACAGCATTGAATCAGGCGAGCGATTTTGCTGCTGCCAGTAGTGACAGTGGCTTGGTCTGTGGAGAGATGCGAAAAGATGCTTCTGCCTGTCAGCCGTATACCTGGCAACTCGCATTCTCACTGGTTTTATTCTCACCGCGTTGCCAGTACAGCAAATGAGCCCCACGGGAATGAAGCCCGCAAGCGGCCGCTGAGGCGGACGGATGTTCGGAGTCTCGTCCGCCAACTTTTCGTGAGATGCGAGTCTCACTGAGGGGAGGGCAGAGAGGACTGGGTTGAAAACAGTCAGACAGTGTCCAAAGCAGACCATCTTCAAGCTTAACTGTCACAACAATGTGGTGAGTGACTAGCCCAAGCCTCTCTTGACCTTCAATCTGACACACAAATCGCAGCAAACACGTCGAGAACGCGCAGGTAGCGATCCGCTCACCGTGCTGTAAGTTCCACCAGCACTCTCCTCCTTCACAATCTCAAGCCTCGCTCGCTCGCTCGCTCACATTAGAATCAGGCCGCAGGTGGTTCGACTGCGCCCAATGCCACGCCGAGACGGAGAGCCACCCACTCCTCAAGAGGATGGAGATGGTATTTGCCTGCAAAAAGTGCAAAAAGTGTTTTCGGAAGGACGCCAGCGAGATGGAGGAGTGCGATGAATACTGCCCACACTGCGACAATCACTTCCTGCTGAACCAGGTTGTGCCCCAGGCCGAGCTCCGCATCGAGACCGAAGACCCTCGCAAAGACGCCAGGGTGCTGAGGGACGAGCGTATGAAGCAGGAGGAGTTCAGGAGCATCTTTGATGTCAAGGATGCGGATAACAGGCTGGGATGATGCGGAATGAGTGCTCAAGGTTTTTGGATGGTTATGCAGCGTTCGTGTACGGCGTTTAGATGAGCTCTTTTTTTTTTTTTTTGGGAGGGTCAAAGTGGGCAGAATGAGCCGGCAAGAGATGGACTATGGCGATGATGTGGATGCTGTTGTGGCCAGAAGAGCTACAGGCTCCAAACATCGGATCCAAAGGCTGCAAGGTTGCAGGATATCAGAGAGGGAAAAGGGAAGATTGTTTTGACACGCCAAGGTCGACTTCTCGCCAGTCACAGTTACAAATCGAACAGACTGAAATGAGCAACTAGCCAACTAGCCAACAAGTTTACGGATATCGTGTATAGGTCAGACTAAACGCAGAAAGCTACCAAGTCACAGAGTTTTGTCTCCGTCCAGAGAAAGTAAGAGAGCGAATTCACCAGACGCCAAGCTTGTTTTATAAAACATGCATCGTATTTCCCCCTCCTTCCTCAACCGCGACTGGAAAGGAAATCAGCCAGTCTCAAATTCGATACACACATCTACGAGTTGAGGTAGCTCCTGATGGCGCCCTGCAGCTTCTGCGCAGTCTCGGCGCCGAGGTTGGTCAGGGTCTCAATGTCGTCGGCGGTGGTGATGCCGAAGCGGCGCACAAAGTCCTTGGCCGCGCTCTCCAAGTCGCCGTAGCTGGACAGGTCCTCGGGGATCTCGTCCTCGGGCCGGCCAAAGTAGGCGTTGCTGCTGATGCTCGTCGCGCCCTCAAAGTTAGACAGTCGCGTCTTGGCCTCAGATTGCGCCGAGGGGTCGTAGCTGCCGCGGCTGAAGAACTCGTCGGACGAGATACCCTTTTGCATGCCAAACTTCTTGCGTGCAAAGTCATCAGAGTCATCTGGGAGGAGAAGACATCAGTACGGGTAGATAAATAACAATCGAGACTGAATAAAACTCACCTTCCTGTGGCTTGCTGCCGCCGACGGCGCCAAATCCAAGCTTCTTTGGAGCAGGAGCCGGCTTCTTGGCCCCGCCGACCTGTCCAAAGCCGAGTCGGCCCATGCCCATGCCCAGACGCTCCAGCTCGCTTGCAGACCGTTGGTGGGAAGCAGGCTTGTTGGTGCTGAAGTTTGCCGCCGGGCTGATGGGCGTGGGAGAGACGATGGCATCCGAAGCGGAGGCAGAGGTCGCCGTCTTGGGAGCCTGCTCCTCCTCAGCGTTGGGATCGTAGCCGAGCTTGGCGATGCGGTCTGCCTCTTCTTTTGCTGCCTTCTCCATGGCGTCGAAGTCAATGTCGTCGCCTCCAGTCACCTTCTTGGCTCCCAGCTTCGGCGCCTTCTTGGCACCGAGCACCGTCTTGCGGGGCCCGCCCGCGACCGTAGACTTCTTGAGAATAGCAGACGAGGTGGTGCGGGCAGCCGAGGGCGCCTTTGCTTCTGGCTTGTCGCCCTCGGCCGTGTTGGGCGTCTTTGCCCGCGCTCCGTTGAGGAAGGGCGACGCGGTGCGACCAGGCGTGGCCGTGCGAGACGGCGGGTTGCTCGGACGCTTGATCGCTGGCTTGTCCCACGACGAGAAGAAATCGTCCTCTCCAGAAGGCGTGGTCTTCTCTTCGGTAGGCGACAAGAGGGAATCAGTGATCACGACCTCCTCAGGGTGTTCCTTGGCATCTACCGCAGCCCGTCTCTTCAGCTCATCCTTGTACTTGACAGCAGTCGGGTGTGTATATTTCGCCTTTGCATCCTTGTTCGCGAGGGCTGCCGATCCGCCGTGTGACTGGAAGTATTTGGTCGCGGACTCGTTGCCGCCGACCTTCATGGTCCGCAGCTGCTCCCACTGCCATTCTGTGGCAGCATGTCAGCCTCTGATGCGATCCCAAACGTACAAATCAGGAGTCTGAAGGAGGAGACGAGGCCACTCACGGTCAAGATTTGTGGATCGGACAAAGGAGATGTGCACGCCGAGGTTGCGGTGTACTGCGGAGCAGTCGAGGCACAGATAGATGCCGAACGGGACCGACGACCAAGTGGGGTTCTTAGAGCCACAGTCGAAGCATACCTGGAGCGACGAGAGACGATCAGCGAGCTGCTTTCAGGGGCGATGACAAAGATGGTGGAGGGGGCGGGCAATATCGCCGGAAGGAACATACCCTGTTCGCGGGCTTTGTTTTCAGCTTCTCAAAGATCTTCTGCGACTGAGCCTTGGTCGCGGACGCCATGTTGGGTTGATGGTCGATGTCTATCTGGACTGGGATGCTGAGACGCAGGGAGAAGACGGTGATGGGAAAGAATTGGACGAGGGTGTGCAGCAAAGGAAATCAATGTTGCATGTGCAGCGGCGAGCGGCATCGAAGCCGTTAGGACAAATAACTCTCCACCGTGCCAGTGTCCAGAGGCAGACCCCGTTACGCCACAGAATTTCTTGCGACTGCACCGCCATAGTTTGAAAAGCGTAGGTCACGTGGTTTGTGGCTTGCCTCCTCAGGTCACTGGGACATATTCTTGTGGGGAAGGCGGAAAGATCGTCTCATAGCTAGCAAGCGAGCTACTACTACTACCAAGAGCTCTCCACTACCACTATCACAGCTCTTCAACGACGCCACGCTCAACAGCTTAGCTCTCCACAAGACCATGTGAACGGGCCCTACAAGCATGGCCTTCCAGGCTCGATGTATCCGGCTGCTGCCCACGAGCCACACTTCGTCCGCTGCATCCGTTCCAGCAACACTGACCCGAAGCTACGCCTCCAACTCGCTCGGAACCACGTCGACCCAAGCCAAGACGACCCGGCGGCGGGTGACGGTAACCAACGATGACGGCAGGGTGCCGTGGGGCCAGCTGACCAACAGCGAAAAGGTGGCCAGGACGACGCAGCAGACGGTCAACTTTGGCGTGATTGCCGTCGGCGGGCTGGCGACGGCCGCCGTGGCGTACCTGATGTATGACCAGGTGTTTTCGACGGACAGCAAGGTGGCGCATTTCAACAGGGCGTTCAGCGAGCTCAAGGAGAGTCAGAGAGTGCTCGATGCCCTCGGGCCGGCGAGCCAGCTCAGGGCTCATGGGGAGAATTCGTGGAATCGGTGGTCGAGGAACAGGGCGATTGCGTAAGGAAGGATTCCTTTGTTTTTTTTTGCGTTTCTTTTCTTCTCTACCCATTTGATGTCTACTCTTGAGGTTTTTTTTTTTTAAAAAAAAAGGTTTGTGTTGAAGGGTATATGGACCATTGCTGACAGTCTACACCCAGGTCGACTATGACGCAGGACGGAGCCGGCAGAGACCATCTGATGATGCAGTTCCACGTCGAAGGACCAAAGAACAAAGGCCTCGTGAAGATCCACATGGTGAGGCCCGAGGTCAACGCACCATTTGCGTACAAGACTTTCACCGTCGACGTCCCCGGGTACAGCACTATTTACCTTCGAAACGATAAGGGATTAGGAGAGAAGAAGAAGGGAATGCGGTTTCTGGGAGTTCAGTGGAGCTGAGGCAACAGTCATACAGGTCGATTCCGATTCCAGCTCTGAATATCTTTGCGTTTTATCTACTCGCCGTACCTTGTCTACCCACGCATGCAGCAATATGTACCAATACACACTTTTTGCCATTCAAATCCGATCCTGAGCCAACACCTTCTTGCCCTCCTCACTATGCCAAAACCCACCCGGCTGGCCCGGGAACGTGAAATGCTCCCTGCTCTCCGGCTTGAGCTCGACACTATACCCCGGCGCAGTCGGCGTGACATAGAACCCATCCCTAACCTCCGACGGGTGCTCGAAATGCTCATGCAAATGATCCACATACTCCAGCAGGCTCTTCCTGCCACTAACAGCCACATAATCAATCGTGGACAGATGGCTGGTATACTCCGGCAGACCCACACCGCCGGAGTGCGGCACGATGGGCAGGCCGTACTTCTTCGCCATCAGCATGACGGCGATAGCCTCATTCACGCCGCCGAGCCGACACGCATCGATCTGCACAATGTCGATGGCGCCCGAGACGATCAGCTGCTTGAAGATGACCCTGTTCTGGCACATTTCGCCCGTGGCCACGCTGATGCCGTGCGGCTTCAGCGCCTCCTTGATGGCCTTGTGTCCGAAGATGTCGTCCGGCGAGGTCGGCTCCTCGATGAACCACGGCTTGAACTCGGCGAGCTGCTGCATGTACGAGATGGCCTCGGGCACCGACCACACCTGGTTGGCGTCGACCATGAGCACGTTGCCCCGATCGAACCCGAGCACGTCCCGCGCGATCCCCAGACGGCGGCGATCCTCCTCCACGCTCCCCCCGACCTTGATCTTGAAATGCCTGTACCCCTGATCCATCGTCTGCTTCAGCAGCGCCTTCATGCGCTCCTCGCCGTAGCCCAGCCATCCCGCACTCGTCGTGTACGCCGGCACCGCCCTGCTCTCCCTGGCCTCCCTCATCCTCTCCTCCTTGCCCTCGCGCTGCACCTCCCTCAGCATGGCCACCGCCTCCTCCGGCGTGATCGCGTCCGTAATGTACCGGAAATCCACCAGCCGCACCACCTCCTCGGGCGTCATGTCCGCCACGACCTCCCACACGGGCTTGCCCAGGCTCTTGGCCCACAGGTCCCAGATGGCGTTGACGATGGCGCCCAGCGCGAGGTGGATCACGCCCTTCTCCGGCCCGATCCAGCGCAGCTGCGAGTCTGAGGTCAGCAGCCGCCAGGTCGCGGACCAGTTGGCCACCAGCGACGAGAGGGTTCGCCCCTGGATCAGCGAGGCGGTTGCCGAGATGGCGGAGCAGACGAGCTCGTTGCCTCGCCCGATGGTGAACGTCATGCCGTGTCCGACGTGGGTCGGGTGCGAGGTGTGCAGCAGGCAGAAGGCCGCGCTGTAGTCGCCCAGCTTGTTCATCGCGTCGGACCCCGTCCGGTCGAGCGAGGTGGGGAAGCGCACATCGTGCGTGGTTATGGAGGTGATTGTTATTTCGGACATGGCTGCTGTTGGGGATGGGAAATGGGACTGGGACTGGGACTGGGACTGGGACTGGGACTGGGACTGGGACTGGGACTGGGAGTGAGAGTGAGAGTGAGAGTGAGAATAGCGATATAAATGAGAATGGAAACAGGTCTCAGGTCAAGGTACACGAAATGGTTGTGGCAAACAGCTCCTTGTCGTAGTCACAGCCAGCTAGCTACTTGAGACGGAGGTACACGATGTACACACAGCTAAAGAGTTACAAGAATTGAGCCCATTTTTTGTCTTGTTCAAAAAAAAAAAATATAAAAAACTTCCATCCCACTCTACGTAAGAGTCAGGTCTTCTTCACACTTGGGGGATGAACGGATCACCGCGTCAAAAGTTGAGGGGCTCAACGCGCTCCCCGCCGAGCATCGGCCCCGGTTCCACTCGACGCTACATCTTCAACCTGTTTTTTTTTTTTTTTTTTTGTTCAGATGCATGGCTGACTGGGAGCTGCTCGGATGATACATGACTCGTCTTATGTCCGTAGATCAACTGAGAGATTGGCTACCAAGCTGTCGAGAGCTCTAAACATGTGGTCTAGTGGATGGAAAGATGGCGGAGGTAGTCGTAGCTTCAGATAAAGATCACAGACCACTGAAAGTTTGACAGAAAAACGCTATTGCTATCATTGAGTGCAATTCTAAAGCACCAGATAAGCCGCGGCTACAGTATTATTCCTTCCTTGTGTGTTGGAAACCACGGCGCAGGCACGCTCCTCACACACAAGCCTCCAGGCCCGTGTCTGCCATCGCATCGACTTCGTAGTGGATATCGAGTGAATCTCAAGTTGAACCTGTTCTCCCTTCCCAAAAAGCAAGAAACCATCATAATCCAAGCATGCTTTCTGTCATCAGTTCTGCGGCTCGTCCTCGTCTTGCGGCTGCTCGAACAGAAAGTTTGCTGCCAGCTCCTCGTTCTTGTCGCAGATAAAGTACGCCTCGATGGCCTGGTCCTGGCGGAAGCCGAGCGAGACGAGCCTATCGATTGCTGCCCGCTCCTCCTCGGTGACGGATATTGTTTGCGCGCCGGGAGGGAGGGCACCACCCTCGCCCTCCTCGCCGTCGTCGCCCTCGGCCAGCAGACGGATGAAATCTTGTGGGTTCTCCGAGATGATCGCCGCGAGCTGAGGGTTGCCCTGCGCCACTTGCTGGAGGATGGGCTCGAGCATCTGCGGATTTGACTGGACGATGGTGCGTAGCTGAAGGAACTGGGGGTGGTTGCGAAGAAAGTCCAGGCTCTGACCACCACCGGCGCCCCCGGCTCCTGCGCCAGCTCCGGCACCACGAGCTCCAGCTCCTGCACCACCACCGCCTTGCTGACCAGCCTGGGCAGCGGCTTCAAACAGATTGATTGGTGCATCGTCATCATCGTTGCCAGCACCAGCTGCGGCAGTCGCACCGGCCGCAGCGCCACCAGCAGCAGCAGCAGCACCACCCGCACCACCTGCACCCGCACCACTCCCTGAGCCTCCTCCACCAGCCGCAGCACGCGCTGCAGGTGGCTCGGCCTGGATGTTCTCTGGAATTCCATTCAAGAGATACTCGACGGCGCGATCCGGGTTGTTGAAGGCAGCTCGCATGGCACGGTCGACGTCTGACCGGTCGAAACCCATGCTGACCATGTTGTCGATAGCAGCGTTGCGAGCCTCACCCATGACAAGGCCGGCATCTCCTCCCGACGGCGTTGAAGCAGCACCGGCCGGGGTGGGAGTTGAAGGTGCCTCTCTTGTGGCTGAGGAGCCAGAAGCTGGCGCGGCCTGGGGTGCTGCAGGGGTGGCTGCTGGCGCGGGAGCCGGCGTGGAAGGTGGCTTGGGCTCAGCTTTGGACGACTCCGCTGAGGCTGCTGCTGCTGCTGCTGCTGCCGGTGGCGCTTTGGGCTTGTTGACCATGCACACTATGAAACCCTTCTCTTCGATCTTGTAGGACTCGATGGTGTTGGCATCCTGGAGGATCTTTCCCGAGTGAATCAACCGCTGGCTGCTTGGCTCCCAGCCCTTCTCTGCAGCAATTTTGGCCTTGAGTTCGCCGATCTGCAGGTGAAGAGTCAGCCGATGTTCTGTTCCGGGTTTGCTCCTCGCTGCTTAGAGCATGGCATATCAGGGTTGTCTTTTTTGTTTTTTGTTTCCCTCCACAAAATGTACCTACCGTCTCAGTCGGTTCAGCCTCGATGACGAACTTCGTCTGCTTGAGATCCTGTGCGCAAAGGTCAGTCTCGTGCAGGCTGCAGTGGCGATGGTGGAGCTGCTGCCGCTAGTGCTGCATACCTTCAACGTGAGCTTCATCTTGCCCCACCACGATCAAGTTTCCTTCTCTCTCTCCAGACAAAGGGTGAATAGAATATTTTGTCAGACTTGGCGTCGAATAGCTTGTGAATACAAGCTGTATGCTGTCGTTGAGGAAGATGCGGAAGAGGAAAGTGGCGCAAAAGAGTTGGAGTTGGACAGGGAATGAGTGGATCGAAAGTGAGAGGAGCTTCGGCGTCGAAACCGACTTGATGCGGCAGCAGGCTGCGGGCGGCGACAGCGGCGGGCAACAAACTGGGATTTCTGGTAGCGTCACTACAGGCTGCACCGGAGACGACTCCGCCGTATGCCTCGTGCCTCGTGCCTGAGCAGCACAATCAGGCCACTACAACCAGCAGTCCCTCATGTTCGAGACGGAGAGCAGGCTGTGCTTACACTATCAGCATAAAATACTCACAACAGTCGGCTCATTCGTCGTTTTTTGTACAAGCCTTCGAGCCAGTCCATGATGAGTACGTGGACTCTTGTAGGCTAGGAAGCCGTAATTCACAATTTGTAGAGATGTGAGCTATGCTACAACTTGAGTGAAATTGAAGTGTCAATGCTCTAAAGCTTGATTGAGAGTCGTTCACAGTCCAGCTGAGGAGAAGCCCGAGTCAATGTGAGAAATCACCAAATCTCACCAACTGTGGAGCGTATGAAAGCATAACGAAAGATTTTACAAGACTACCAAGAAGAGTAAAGAAAGTAAGAATGAGCGAGATGCAGCCTAGTTGAGGCTAGCCTCCTTCCGTCTCAGCCTCTCGCTGGATGTGGAGCCCTCCGACCCCTCTGCGGTGTCGTCCTCGCTGATGAGCCCCGTGAGCTCAAACTCCTCCGCGTCTGCGACTTGTTGACGCTCCCGGGGAGCCAGTCCAGAGTTTGCGGCTCTGGAGGAACCTGTACCAGCCTCGGCCTGTCCATCGTCGCTGGGCCTGCCAGTCTTCGAGTCGAGCGGCCAGGTGTAGTTTGCGTAGAGGGTGAGCAGCATGCAGACGAACATGTACAGCAGGAAGGCGACGCTGTACAGGAGGAGGATGTAGGACACGTGGGTGACGTTCTTTGACGAGAGAAAGGCCATTTGCTCCTCTGTCGCGCCCATGAAGAGGAAGCCTGAAGCATAGAGGAGCTGAACGACTGTTAGCAATATTCGACTACTAGTAGCCATAGTTGTTTTGTGATACTCACGAATGGTGTTGCGTGCTGGAAGCTGTTCGATTCTTCAGGATACCTCTTGTCGAGCGTGTTCCTGTCCTTGAGCAGGAAGCTGATCTCGATGATTCGCGCAGCACCAGCCGCCATGAGGGTGTAGCCGAACGTCGTGTGCACGCCGGTGCTGAGGTGGTTGTGCTGCGGGTGGCTGCCCATGGCCCAGCCGGTCAGGATCAGTATGGCGGCGGGCCAGATGTTCCTCTTGGGACGGCCGTTGCGCTTCCTGCTCAGCCAGATACCCAGCAGGCCGGCAGCCCACCAGACGACGCCCATGCTGGTGTGCTGGAGATCGTTTCCGACCCACGGACCGCCCCACTTGTGCTCGGTAAAGGTGTTCACGCAGCCCCATGCGGCGATGATGATGCTGTCGAAGAACTCCTGGCTCCGGCCGGTCCGGATGATCCAGGCCTGGCCAACGAGCAGCAGCAAGGTCAGCACGATGCCGTACGCGATGAAGGCGCTGCCCATGATGAAGTGGGCGAGGCACTGGCCCATGTGGTCGTCGTGGCAGTAGCCCATGGCCGTGATTCCTCCGAACAGCATCTGCACCCAGCTAGCCACCGGCAAAGCCTTGCCGATCACGCCGTGGATGATGACAAACGGCCTCCTGCTCTTTCCAAAGAATTTGGCGAATCGCTCGAGGTGCAGCTTCAGGTAGATGCCAAGGAAGACCTGCACGGTCAGCGCCAGGCCGAGCGTGGGCGCAAAGCTGGAGTGGATGTTGTGGGAGAACTGCCTCCCCTTGTGCTTGTGGCCCAGAAAGTAGCCTGCCAGGGCCAGGAGGGTGCCCAGGACCTGGACCGGAACGTGCCATCGCGACTTGACGATGCCCAGCACCATGCCTGTCGGAAAGACAATGCCCCATCCGAGGATCTGTACCACGATGTGCATCCACAGGATGCTGTCTAGAGGGTCGGGCGAGACGACCTCGCCTTCGGGTATGTTGTCCTCATGATGCTCGTGCGCCGCAGCGAGTGAAGACAGGACTGCCACACTGCCCAGGGCCACGATCTGAAGCCGTGAAGCCATGATGAGGGGATAGGCCCCCTTTTTCCGCCAAGGTTTTGGATGAACTCGTTCGAGTGGCGATGGTCCGATTGAACGTTGCAGGGTCCGTAGACAATGCCGTGGTTCTGCTTGTTTTGGAGGAACAATACACGCTGAGATGCGTCTCTCGAGGTTTGGCGAGGGATTTAAAACTGTGAAGTGGAGGAGTTGTTCGATTGCTGATACCAGGTTCTTCTTTGCGGCCGTGCTTGGCCACCGGGGGCCGCGTACCGATCTGGTCCCTGAATTGCCGTATCATGGCGTCGGAGTCGAGCAGCGGCAACTTTAGCCGGGAACCAACACACCGAGGGACGCTTCACTTGTTTCCAAGAACGGAAATCACTCCAGCTGCCAGTTCAAGGTTAACGCGTAGAGATACAGCTTTTTGTACAATTATAGGGTTTGCTACAGCCTGTTCCTTGTGATTGAGATGGGGGATTTTGAGGCAACTACTCTCATCTGGCTGGATGCTGATCCACGAGAATTTAAGAGCAAAAAGAAGCGAGGCTCTGGGATACCTCCAAGTTAGGTCAAGAACAGAATATTTAAATACTCAAAACGGTGACTGATCGCTTCACCTGACCTTAGAGTGAACACTACAAACCTATACTACATAAACTCAATCTTCGGAAATAATCGTGGCCCAGCGAAGCCGTAGGCGGAGATCTCTTGCACGTCGATGCTGTCCGCGTGTGGTGGAGCCCAAATCTTGAGCAGAATGTAGCGGCCAGTCACTGGCGGATCAAAGTGGACTGCCACGCCCTTGTCATCCCTGTGGATGAAAAATCTTGCGTGCGGACGCAGAGGTCCCGACCCATCCGCATCTGAATTAATTGCACCAGTTGCTCCAGGACGTTGAGCGTCACGCCTCATATCAGGGACGCCTGATGGACCAGCTCCAAGACCCGACTGAGCGACCTTGTTCGGATACCATTTGATGGGCCGAGGCTCCGATAACGGTCTTCGCCGGTCACTGTGTCTCCAGATTCCACCGTCTCCCCGTCTTCGACGTCGAAGACTGGGTCGGTCCTCGTAGAGAAAGCTGTGGCTTGGAGCGCCCACCGGTCCTGTGTGGCGGCCAAACTGTTGATCCTCTAGATTCCGCAGTCTGAAGTTTTCTGCATTACGCCTCCGACCTCCCATACCGAGAGGAGCGCCGTCTGCAAGCTCATCGTCTTCGTCGTCATCGTCTCCATCGTCTTCCTGATCTTCCTCTTCTTCCTCTTCTTCATCACCACTTGTGCTATCCGGACTCGTCAGGTCCGAAGAAATCAAGTCTGAGGAAGATATTGTGTCATCTTGCCGTCCGTGTAGACTTCCATAAACACGGGTGGTCTGACCACTTCGGGCCGATGCTTCGTGCGAGCTGACGTTTGGCGGCTCCGCGACGCTGGCAACGAGATCGCGAAACTGCGGTAAACGCCGTCGCGGGGGAGGCGCACGCTGGTCGTCCATCCGGTCAGAATTTGAAGCTATCCGGCTCATGAGATCGTCAAGGTACTCCCTCCCGACATAGGCCGACATCGGAGGCCCATCATCCGTGTTCTGGCGAGCTTGCGGCGTCTCCTGCTCTGGCGATGTCGTGACGGAGAAGCTCATATACACAGGCGCATATGGTGCGTGCGGAGAAGAGGGCATCGGGGGAAGTGAAGAGTCTGCAGATTCGGCTGGGATAGACGCGCGCACGCCAGGCCTTTCGGACGGCGTCTCGAGCTGCTGCCATGAGTTGTGTCTCTGATTTGCTGGCCGGGAGGAAGATGAAGAGGGTTGGTTCCATTCAACACCCTGACGGGAGGTTCCAGCATTGGGTGTGTTGCGATCGCGGCCAGCCCTTTCGCGCCGAGCTCTTTTTCTAGCAGACTTGCTCCAGCCACTTGAGCCCTTTTGAACGTCGTAACGCTCGGTCCGGTGGGCCAGCCCGTCCTTGTCCATGGCGACGAAGATCAGTCCCTCCTGCAGCCGGGCGTCAAAGCCTTGTAGGGGACTCTTGATGACCACCTTGGTCAGGGAGAATGTGGTGTCGCCAAAGTGTTTCAGGACAAGATTGCAACGGGTCGACTCGGTGGTGAAGGTCAAGTCGTTATCATCCAGCACCCATTCGACTTTGCTGCCGTTGAAGCCAGAGGCCAGCTTTCCTCCGTAGGGCCCACAGCCGCACGAGTCGACGCGCATTTGCAGTTTGCCGGGCACCACGCGGCCGGCATAGCCGTAGTAGGGGATCATCGACCGGCTCAGCCCGTCCTGGTCGAGCTTTCTCCTCTTGGCTCGCTGGGAGGCATCGTGACCGACGGCACCGGTCGCCTGTGCCGGAGCATGGCTCGAGGCGGCCATCATTATCTGGGGCAGCGGCTCCCTCAGTGCGGAGCTGAGCGCATTGCTCTGTGCGTCCAGCTCCCGAAGCGCATCTTCGATGCGCATCCCAGGCGGATCATGGTCTCGACGACGGGTCATGCGATGCCTTGAGAGCGGAGAGATGGGATGCGAAGACGCCTCGGTGCTTGAATGGCCTGCCTGTAGCATAGGCTGAGGGCGTGTCTGTGATGAGGGTTGAATGCCAGTGGTGTCGACAGGCGGAACATGGGATGTCAAGGGCCGTCGGGTGTTGGAGCCTCGTCGACGGGCTCGTCGCCGTTGACTGGCATTTGGCGAGCCGCTGTCGCCAGGCATTGAGAAGGTGACTTGACGGTTGATATACCCAACAACAGGTCAACCCGTGACTTGTATTCAAGCGTTGGTCAGGTCCGTTACCGCATGGGAAAGGAAGATGTAGAGGTGATATATCACATGCAGAAATACGCCTGCAGCAGGGTGTGGTTTGAAAGTTAAAGATGTGGAAACCTCGCCAGAAACCCGTGGCAAGCAGAGAAGAGAGTCCCGATGTGTCGCACCGTCGTCGTGAAAGCTATTAAAAATAAAATTGAATGTCAGTGGGAGACGCAGGCAAGCCTTGTGCCTCTCTGATTGAGCGCTCTGACTTGAAGTTGCCCTAAGGCAGCGTTCGGCAAGCGACTGCCCTGCTGGCAGACTTTTGGCATCCGATACGGACAGCGGGGGGAGCGCGCGTATGTGAATGTGCTGCGTGGAAAGTGAGTAGAAACTGCCCAGAAGGGAGGTCCTGTTCTGTCCGGAAAGAGCCACGCAGATCAAATTAATAAGGCTTCGAGAATGAGGCTACAGTGAAAGAATAAAGCCAGTAAAATCTGAGCAGCCAAGCGTCACTCAGTGGTGACACAAGTAATACCGTACGTGATTGGGAGCATTATTCGCCGTGACGGTGACTGAGCGCAGAACAAAGCCACAGAAAATAGGTAGGAAGCCAGCGATTTTGCGGAAGCGGTACGTACCGGTACGTACCTCCAAGCCACAGCCTGGCCCGAAAATCAGTGAGCCGTCACTGCCCGTCAGCCTCAGCCCGTGTTAAAAGTCAAGCCACAGCTCGACGGAAAGGTACCTGCATAGTAGTCGGCAGTTTGTTGGCCTTTTGAAGATACTGCGGAGCCAAATTCACGTTCTTTATCAAGCTTGCTTCAGATTCCGTAGTATCATGATCATATTTGCCCACGAGAGATCATCAAATAGCAACGAAGGAGTGAATATCCAGGGTAAAAGTCCTGTGAACATCTGGTCAATCGCTAGACTACTACGGACCGTGACTTTCGCGAGATGCGAGCGGTGCGCCACAGTCTGCTGTAACGCGACGCAGCTGTTGGCTAGTACTGCTTATCGATTGCTGTCTCTGAACACCATTGCACGCTGTCCAAAGCTCTTTTCACTCATTAATCTAGGATTCTGAAGAGCTGCCCAAGTCCCACCCCCTGACGTATCAGTCTGTCGTCACAGCTACATACCATCCGCTTGACCTGATAATCGTATCATTGACAGCACGTTCTCACCCCAGCTCACAATCGAGAAGATTTTTTCCACTTGCGACTGACGTCTTGTCCCATCCCTGAAGTCACCAGACGATCATTGATATCATCTGACTCAAGTTGCCTGTAATATCCGACTCTGTCAGCGTTTTTGCTCCAACCTACGCGTCTCGTTCTCCACCGATCCTGAGCCACTGTCATGAAACTTTGATTCTTAACCACCTTTACCTTGCCTTCTGACACCGATAGAAAACTCAGTTAACTGGCTCTGTGCCCTTTTCTGACACATTTGTATTCATACACAAGAGGAGAATGTCTGAAGCGGTGGGTGAGTCAGCAATACCAACTCCAGCGCTAAACAACAACGAAGCATCAGCGCAAACACAAACACAAGCACGAGTACAAATCCCTACACCAACGCAGATGCAAGCGCAAACACATGCTCAACCAGGAGCGGGAGGTTTTTCCGTCCCCGAATCTGCGTCGAATAATTCCAACATCGCAAACACAGCTCCTCCGCCTGCTTTCCCTGCAGCCGTGGACGGTGCTGTTCCTCCAGTAGTAGCTACAGGTATGGTGGACGGATCAGCGCCAACGAATGTGCCCGGGCCTGCCGTGGGCTTCCCAGCAATGGCTGATGGAGTTGCCACGCCTGCTGACGCGGCAGGTCAGGGCATGAGTGCGAACGAGATTGCGCTCTACGACCGACAAATACGGCTCTGGGGAAAGCAGGCGCAAGAGAGGATACGGACGGCCAGCGTCCTGCTCATCGGGATGAAAGGACTGGGCAGCGAGGTGGCCAAGAACCTTGTCCTCGCCGGCATTGGATCGCTCACCATCGTGGAGGAGCAGAACGTGACAGAGGAGGACCTGGGCGCGCAGTTTCTGATACGAGAGGAGGACATTGGCAAGAACCGCGGGCTGGCTGCACAACCGCGCCTGCAAGAGATGAACCCGCGAGTCAAGCTGTTCGTCAACACGTCCTCGGTCATCGAGCTCGCCCTGGCGCCTACCTTCTTCCAGGCGTTCAGCGTGGTCATCGCGACAGACCTCACCATCGACCTCCTGCAGCCGCTCAACGCCGCATGTCGCCTGGTGCCCACGCCCTTCTACGCAGCGGCGACGCACGGGCTGTACGGCTACATCTTCGCCGACCTGGGCGTGCACACATTCATGATTGAGCGAGAAAAGTCCAACATGGCGACCAAGGCCGGGCCCGAGACCGCGACGCGGAACATCATCGGCTCAACAACCAAGAAATCCGACGACGGCAAGACGATCGAGGTAGTCACCAAGACGGAGCAGTACTCGCCGCTGGCCCAGGTCGTGCACGCCCCGCTCCCCGCCGACCGGGTGTCGACGCGACGCCGCAAGCTGCAGGTGAGCCCCGTGCTGGCGTGCATCCGCGCGCTGTGGCGCTTCCAGCTCAGCACCGCCCGCCCTTACCCGGAGGAGACGCGCGAGGACCTGGCCATGTACACGACCATCGCGACCAACGAGCACAAGACGGTGCTCAACCTGCCGCACGAGACCATGCGCAGCGAGATCCTGCGCGCCTTCCTGCAGGGCGTCAGCGCCGAGATCAGCCCGACCTGCTCGCTCATCGGCGCCCAGCTGTCGCAGGATGTGATCAACGTCATTGGCCAGATCGAGCAGCCGCTGCAGAACCTGCTCATCTGGGACGGCGACGAGCTCAGCGGCGAGGTGTACGCCATGCATGCGCCCGTGCCGGAGCCTGTACAGAACCTTGCGTCGTCGTCGTCGGCGGCGGCGGCGGCGGCGGCGGGAGTGGGAGCGCCAATGACGCTCCAGTCGGGCCCGCTGCCGATCCAGAGCGTGCCGATTCAGCAACAGCAACGTCGACCACAACCGCCGGTGATGGGTGTCAACGGCGCAGCAAATGGAGTGAACGTTAGAAACGGTGGAGATGCTCCAATGCCACCATTGCCAGCAGTAGCAGCACCACGACCACGACCACCACCAGCTCCAACAGCATCAGAAGTGCCTCCAGAAGCAGCACCATCGGCACCAAGCAACGGCCAACCACCGCAGTAAGAAACAGGAGGAGCCAAGCAAAAAGGGAAAGAGACTTGGACGTTACTGCGTATCATTCGACGACGGCGTTTTGCTATCACACATGGGAAGAGCGAGGAGCGAAAAGGATGTCAGGTGGACGCGACGTGGGAGGCAATCTGTGCAAACTGGGATCACAGTCGCGAACTGGTTCACCAACAGCCTGTTCGGGAAATGTTGGGAAGCAAGGGCAAGATCATGGAAAAAAAGCTTGTTAGCGTTTTGATGCGTGCGTACTGTGCAGTCTTCTTACGAGGAGCCTGACGCCTGAATAGAAATCTGTGCCTTTTTTTTTTTCTTTCTTTCTCGAAGATACGTATTCGCCCACAATCATTCCATGAAGCGCGTAGTAGTAGCAAAGAAAAATAAGGTCATTAAATTCGTAGCAACCCTACCCCCCTCCAATATAGGATACTGCATGCTAGTACTGGTTGGTAGATAGCTCAGGTCTGTTAGATGTCCATCTACCTACCTAGGTACTCAGGTAGGAGGTGCATATCTATAAATGACACCAGCCCAACCCGTTGCTCATCGTACGCGACGTTCATTGGCCAGCATACGCCCTCAGCTCATCCACCAATGCCGTGACGGCCTCCATATCCGCCGCATCGAGCCCGCGATACCTATCCGCCAACACCTTGGGCAGCGCCTCGGTCACGGCACGGGCAGCCGGCTGGTAATTCCTCACCGCGCTGCTGATAGCATAACACGCCTTTCTCTGCACATCCCTCAAATCCTGGTGGTCCGTGCTCGCAGCATCGCCAGCCTCTCCTCCATCATTATCAACGGGCCGTTCCTCCTCCTCCTCCTCCGCCTCCACCCTGCCCTGCCGCGTCGCCAGCCCCACCAGCTTCGGCAGCGCACCGACCGTGAGCGCCGTCTCCTGCGCCTTCTCGTTGTTTTGCACCGCAGTGCCGATGCACCAGGCCGCCATGAAGCGCAGCTTGGGCTCTGGGTTTGAGAGCAGGTCCACGAGCGGCTGCCACAGGTCCAGCGCGCCGAGGTTGTTCGCGTTGTCGATGCCCTCGACCAGCTGCTCGAAGTTGTCAAAGGCGGCGAGTTTGGTGTCCAGGGGGACGGAGGGGTCCTGGATGCTCGTCATGGCGGCTTTCATCAGCTCTGCGTCGGACGGCCCGCCCATTATGGCGTTGAGCATGTCGGGTGTCAGCTGCGTGCGTGGCGCGTCCGGGTTGGAGGTGGTGGAGGTCTCGGCCGGAGCCGCGGAGCTGGAGTTCTCGATGGACCATTTTAGGAGCGTGTTGAGGCTGGCTTGTTGCTTGGGATCGGCCATGCTGGTGGATGTGGTGGTGGTGGCGGATGAACGGATGGGTGGGTTGTGATATGGATCGAAGGTTGAGGATTGAAGATTTTTACTCTTTTTTGGAATCTGAAGAGATGTAGACAAGAGTGATTATCTAGGGTCAGAAAATCCTGATGAGAGGTAGTGGAAGAAAATTAAACAAGAAATTAGTTTATAGAGGAGCTAATTCGACTGGTGAGGAAACCTGTGATGCAGCAAAATATCAGACTGTACTTCTGACAAGTCCCTGAAGCAAGCGGATCTTCAAGTTTTGTACATTTCAATCTGGGTGGAGATGCTTCGGGACTCATCTACGCGATTCGTGCGGCTTCCATACATTAACTCACGGCATTCATAAGAGCTTGGGGACTTGAATGTATCAGTCACCTGGTTGGAAGAGCTGATATTCACTAGCAATACGATAAGTATTCATTTCGCAGCGAGTTCAGCATTTCTACTCCTCATTATAGGTATTTTGTCTGTTCAAATATTGATATATCGGACCCTACCGCCACCCGAGCGCCGACCCCCACCCGAGCGGTCTAAGATTTATACCTCCCGTTATTATCCTTTACTACTTTAAAGAAGTATAAATTACTTATCTTTTATCGTATAAAGTTAATATTTTATAGTTTTATTAAATAATACTTAAATTATATAAATTATATAAAGATCCGTATAAAAGTTAAGGCTTAAAAGCTTTATACGTAAAATAAATTTAATCCTTTAAATCTTTATATTTTATTATTCTTAATAATTATATTTATAATTATAATATTATATAAATTAATTAAAGAACTGTTAATTAATTATTTTAATAATTTAATTAATTAATTACTTATTAAGTACGCGTTAAATAATATTAAAAAGAGACCCCTTTAAGGGTATAATACGTTACTTATAATAATATAATATAATAAATTTTAAGTAGGAATAAATTATTTATTTATTTTATATAATATTAATTTTAATTAAAGCTCCCCTTCGATTAAAAATAAAGTAAAACTTAAGATTTTATTTATTAAGCTTATAAAATAATCTTTTAAAAATTAATTATCGGCCGTAATTATAACTCCTTTAAATTTTAACCGATTATTTAAAGCGTTTAAATAAATAATAAGAGACCTCGCGACTTTTAATAATAATAATATTATAATAAAAGTTATTACGCGAATATAAGTTATATTAAGATTAAAGAGCTCGATATTATATAATATTTAATTAATAATATTAAAGGCTTAAGTATTTAAAACTTATGAACGAATAAGTATTAAAGCTTTTATATTAATTAAATATTATATAAAGGCTTTTTTATAATAATTAAGGGTAAAATAATAAGTAAAGGGTAAAATAATAGTATATATCACTCCTATAAAGTATAATATACGAGTTCCCTTCGGGGGCACGGTACGTCACTTATAGCAATATAATGCAGCAAATCTTACGTGGTGTCAGAGGCCTGAGTGCTTAGAACCTGTAGACGAGTGAGTATTAGAGCTTCCATATTAACTAAACGCTATATAGAGGCTCTTTATAATAGCTAAGGGCAAAGTATAAGCAAAACAATAAAATAATAGTATATATAACTTCTATAACGTAGTATATAAGTTAATAGCGTAAAGTAATCGTATATAGAATAATAATAATATAAGCCTTTTAAGGCGTTAACTAGATTAATAGTATAATAATAATATTATATATTTAATAGTAGTACTTAGTACCTTATAGGTAAGTAATAAATAAATAAAATAAGTAATAATATAGTATAATAAAACGAGTATATAATATATATATACTTATATCCCTCCTACCTTTATACCTCTATTCCCACCTCCGAGTTTTAAATTACGTACTCTACTTTACTTATATATAACCCTATAATATAAAGACCTATACGAGTACTTATATATAATATATCCCTCCCTTCCTTAAGAGCCGTCCTTTAACTTTATTAATAAGTAAGCGAATATAATATTAAGTTATATAAGGGCTAGGGAATAAATAGATAGATTAATTAATAAATAAGTAGTATTATATATATTATACGGCTATAACTTCTATTAATAAACCGAATAATAAATAGGCTAGTAGCGTTATATAAGCTATATAATTATACCTTAGCTAAGTAAATAAATAGTATATTATACTTAATAACCCTATTATAACTTTATAATCCTTAACGTAAATACCCTCTCTTACTCCTTCTTTTACCCCTTTTATAATCTAGTAGGGGTATAAAGGTAAGTATTAAATAAATAACCGAACGAATATAACCGTATATATACCTATATATATAAGTATAAGTAAAAGCCGTAAAATAAATTCGAATACCGAAGAATATAATTAAGGGCTAGATAAGTATAAATATATATATAATATACTATTAAGCGAACGTAGAGGGACCGGTACGTATTAAAAACGCTAAAACCGAGCCTAGAACTAAAAAATAATAAAACTATAGTAAGATTATTTAATAAGGCCTAAGGCCTAAAATTAAGTAGCGAATATTATATTATAATACTATATATTAACCGAGAATAGTAAAATAAGTAAATAAAGGGAAAATAACTATTATAAATATATAAATCTAGAGACCGCGGCTTAATAGTCTACCTCCTCTAGTTAAGGGTATATTATACCTCGAGCCGCGAGAAGTAGAAGAAGTTATACGCTAGCTAGCCCTTATAAAGAAGCCTCCTCTTATACTTAATTAATTACCCCTATTAATATAATTAATAGATAAAGTACCTCCGACTTATAATATAATTCTAATAAGGTTATTTATATAACCTTATATTAGGCGCTCTAAAAATAGTATTTCTCTCTTTATTTATACTACGTTAATTTACCCTATACGAGTTATAATATTAAGCTTAAAGCGGCGCGTACTTAATATATAATTATATATATTAAGAGCCCTATAAGCCTCGAAACGGTTTATATTTATAATAATATAATTATAATATATAAATTATAATAGGCGCTCTACTTAAGCCCTAGTAGAAACTCGTAGTTATACCCCTCTTACTATTATAATTATACCTAGTATATTTATATCGTCGTTAATTTAATTAAATCGTATAGTTATATTAATATATATAAAATTTATATACTACTTTAGATTATTTATACGTATACGGTTAATAATTCGATCCGCTATTAATTATATTATAATCTAGCGTAAGTATATATATCCTTATATTAATAAATTAATACCTCTACTTATAAGTAATTAGCGAATAACTAAAATAACGTATATAAGGCTAGGAGAATTAGTGCGGCCTTAAATACTTTCTAATATTAATAGAGCCCTTACCCTATTAATAGGTATTCTAGGGCTTTTTATAAAATCTAAAGTTATATCGCTACTTATAACGGTTATAAAGAACTACTCTTTTAGTATATTTAATATTTATATATTATCGCCTTATTTAATCTCTTTATTTACCTCTTTTTTTATAATTTATTCTTCTATTAATTACCGAATATTAATAAAGCCGCCCTTACTTTATATAAATCGGTATATTAAACTTCCTCGGCGTATAGGATTAATCTTTAAAATATTATTTATATTAAGTTATATACGTACTATTAAAGGGAGGCGTTAATTAATTATTTATATATTATAGATTCGATTAATTAATAAAATATTATAACGGGTAGTTATAACGCTTATACGAGAGCGTATAAAGGAACGTAAATATTAACTTATAATAGGGCTTACTCTTATAAAGCTAGCCTCTATAGGTTACGGAGAAGATAGCTACTATTATTATTATTATTATTTTTATTTTATTACTTTATAAAATATAACCTTTTTACGATTATCTCGATCCGCTATAATATCTTTAGTTATTTATATAAAATCGGTATAATTAATCTACTACCTAGGAGGGAGAGGGTATAGAGTTAAACGACTCCCGGGGCTTATATTTTATAATTTAAGATTAAAACGGTAGCCCTTATTAATTACTAGGTACCTATTATATATAATATAACCTAGGGGAGTCTTAGGATCCTTAAGGAAATTAATAAAATATAATTATAAGCCCGGGTTCTTCCTCTTTTAATTATTATTTTTATACTCCTTATAACCCTTAACTTTAATAATTTATCCTATAAGAGAGTTTATATCGCGTATTATTAATTAATATAAAGTACCGTTTATAAGACTAGATTTAAATTTTAAAGCTTAATTAGCTTAAATAAATAGATTTTAGCCCTAGCCGTACTTATTTAGGATAATTAATAACTTTTATATTTTATCCTACCTTTTATTATATACCTTAATAAACTTAACTTATATAAGAGTTTAAGGAGGGTTAGGCTTCTTAAGATTATTATTACCGCCTCTACTACCTCTTAAGCCGCCGTTTATAATTAATTTTATAATAAAATCGATTAAGGTTATACTAATAATAATATAATAATTAAAAAGGGAAATAGAAAAGGTGATCCTTTTAATATAAACTTAGTATTTATCGATATATAAAAGTAGAGGGAATAATTAATTAAACTTATAAACCTAATAAGGCCTTAATATAATAATAAAAATAAGTTAAAGTTATAAGTAAGTATAATAATAAAGGTAAAAAAGAACTTAGAAACGCGAGAACGCGCGCTACTTATATATAGTAAGTACCGTAAGAGTAATTAGCTTATATAAAAGTAATTATATATATATAAGTTACTTATACTACGGTATTTTAGTATATAATAGTGCTATTATCGAGATTTTTAAGTCTATAAAATAAAGAAAACGTGCCCTAAGGGTAAAATAAGGCCCTTATATATACTAGTATACGAGCTAATAAATATAATAAACGTAGAAAATATAGAAAGTATAGAGAACGTAGTAATAAAATAAATAATAGTATTAATATATATACGAACACCTATAGGCTCTATAAGTACTACCTTAGAGGTATAATAACTCGTAAAGGGGCTAAGGGCTCCTTTTCCTCCTTATAAGGCTTAATAATATACTTAGCTTTCTTAGCCGTAGGAATTAGTATATATAAAGGGGCTCGGTAATCTCTAGGCGCTAATAGTATATTATACTCTAAAATAAGAGCTTATATAACTTTAGGCTTTATATTAGCACCTTTATTAACGCGAGAATCCTTAACTATATAAGTCCTCCTTATAATAGACCTCGTTAATATACCCTTAGGCTTAATATTAATATTATCGCTTATATTATATATATATAAGTTATTAAGATTAGGCTTAGGCTTAATCTAGCCTATAAGTCGCTTATAAAAGGGCTTTAAGAGGCGCCTAAATATAGTGCCGATATAATTAATACCTCCTCGCTATAACCTATAATAATTCTTCTTAGGCCGCGCTTAAATAATAGTATAAGGCCCTTTCTATAAGTATTTTATCTTACGGTTAACCCCTAGATTTCTATTAATTATATAATTTTATAATAAGACTTATTCTCCTTTTATAAATTACTTTAAAATAATATTACGAGCTTTATTTATACGTTTAAAAGACTTAACTCTCTCATTTTATAGGCGTATTATAACTTTAGACTTATTATTATTTAAATACCGTAATATAATAATCCTCTATATATAAATATTAATATTAGAATCTTCTCTAGTAAGCTCTATACTTATAGTATTCTATATTATATAATTAACTTTAATAAATAAACGTACCTCTACTCTAAAAATAAGGAAATATAATAATTAATTAATAGAAGCCCTACGCGTTATACGGTCTATAAATAGCGTATATAAAAGTAATAATACTTAATCCTCGTTATTAAACGCTATTTTATATAATAAATTTATTAAAGGCTTATACCCTCTTTTAACTATTCCGTTTACTTAAGGGTTATATATAAAAGTAATTATATAAGTTATTTATAACCTCTTATAAAGTAAAATAAGTTAGTACTTATTTTTAGGTCCTCTATCGGTAATTAATATATTAGGAATATTATACTTATAAACCTAGTTCTCGTATAAGAATATTATAATCTCGCTTATATTAACCTTTATAAGAGCCTTAACTTCGACTTAATTAATAAAGTTATCTCTTATAATAACGATAAAGTACTTTCCTTTATATATAAATATATAAATAATATTAATATATACTTTATTAAATAAATCGTCTATAAAAGTAGGCTTAGAGAGGTCCTCTTACTTAACCTTTAAACGTTTTTAATATAACTTATAAGTACGAATAAACTCGCGGACTTAATAATATATATTTTTTTATATAAACCGGCCCTTATAAAGGTTATAAGTCCCTTTCTCGCCGCGGTAATTAAATTTATTATATAATACTCTAATAATTACCTTCTAGTCCTCCTTTATATTAACTACACGTAGATATAATATATTATTAATTATACGCTTAAAGAGGTAACCTTTACGTAATATATAATTTAGGGCTTTTTACTTAAATTAATTATATATTAGAAAGCTTAATTCTTCCTCGGAAGGGCGCTTTAGCGTTATAAGGAAGTTATTAATTATACGGTAAAATAATAAGTAATATATTATAGGATTAAATAGGTAAAGTAAAGCCTTAAATTTTATATTAAAGCCTAGTTTAAATTCTACCTCCTTATAAAGGTGCGGGAGCTCGCTTTTAACCTCTTATAAAGCTTTATCTTCTTCTTTTATAATATTCGCTTATAGAATACCGTCCTTTATACTTATAATTATAAAATAAAATACTTAATTATTAATAAACTCCTTTATATCGTTATTTATTAAATTTAAATTTATAGGAGGCTTCCTAGAAAGCGTATTTATAGCCTAATTCCTTATATTAAATATATATTTAATATAAAAGTTAAAAGTAAGGATCTATATAAACTAGCGCGAAAGTATTATTCTAGGTAAATTAATACTACCGCGATTAAGTTATATAATGAGAGTAAGTGTATCGGTCTTTATAATAAAACGCACGTTATATATATATAATTATACCTTCTTTATTACTATAAGTAAGCCGTAGTACTCGCGTTTCCCTATATTATAATTACGCTATATATTATTTTATATACTAGAGTTAAAACGGATAATATAACGGCGATTATATAGCTTAATAAATTATATAAAAACGCTACCCTAGCCTTCCTATAAGGTATTAGTACTAAGAATAAGCTCTATTCTATTTATAATTATTCCCTTATAATCTACGCCCCGAATAAGTAGACTTATAGTGAGTAGCTTCTTAATTTTATCTATTATATATTAATATTCTTTAATCTATTAAAACGCGGCTTTCTTTATAAGAAGCTTATATAACGGCGTTATAATAACTTTATAATTCTCCCCCTATAATCGAAAGAACGTTATAAGCCCTATAAAAGCCCTTACCTTAATAATAATAATATATAACGGTTAATTTAATATCTTCTATAATTTTATAACTTTAGGAAAGCGGTTATTTAATATATAAAAGAAATTAATAACTTTATACGTTTACGTTAAAAACTATAATTTAAGGCTAGAAATAATACCTCCTAAGAGTTCTACTCGTAGAAATACCTTATTTAAATTAATTAAATACTTTAGTATAAATTTACGAACCCTAGGAAACTCTATAAATATATAGTCCCTATACCTTAATTTAGGCCCTAAAACTATTATATTATTAAGGTAGGTTTTAATAATATACTTAAGCCCTATTAATATTATACGTATAATACGGTTAAATTAACTTATAAAATTAATAGCACCCTATAATATAATATAACTTCGTAGTAGCTTAAATAAGGTATAAAACGTAGTAATATCCCTATTACGCTTATTAAGCTCTAGTTAATTATAACTTAAGAGCTAGTTAATTATTAAAATTACTACTCTCCTTATAGTAGCTTTTATAAAGTCGGTTATATTATTTAATATATTAGCGTCCCTACGCGTAATCTTATTAATAAATATTATAGAATTAATTAAGCGATACTTCCTAGGCTCTTTCTTTATAATAATAAATTAAGGATTTTAGTATAGTGAGCTTATATATTCTAAAATCCTTATATTAATTCTTTCCTATAATATCTTTATTATTACCGGCTTTATAGACTTAGGAGGCTTATATAAGTACTTTATTTATACTTTATACGGTATAATATCGATAATAATAGGCGCTATAATTTCCTTACGAATACGGCCTAGGTTTTTAAATCCCTAACTTAGCGTTATTTCGCGGTTTATTAATATATATATAAGTAGCGCCTTCTTTATAAGAGTTATATCCTCTCCTATTTTTAGCTTAAACTTCCTCCGCTCGGTAAGCCTATAACTTAGCTTATTACTTATAAAGCGCGGTATAAAGTACTTATAAAATATATTATTAAGGTTAATTTATAGTAAAGGTTTAACCTTAATAGGGAATAACTCCTTAAACTATTAAGGATTTATAAGTATAGCCTTACCTTTAGGATTTAGCTTAAATATAAGTTCTTTCTTTAAATACTTCGGTTTATATATAATATTATATTTAAAAGAAGTACCGGTTAAACTAAGGCTTTCCTTCTTATTTTAAGCTACCTTAATATAGCGAATAGTAGATATAATATTTATAATATACTTAATATTAATATACTTCGTATAAAGTATATTAGCGCGCTATTATATTTCTATATTATATAGTTATTCTATACCTCTTATTAAGGGTAATATATATAAGGGTAAACTCCTTATACTAGGCCTCTAGAGAACCCGCTTATACTATTAAAATCCTCCTACCTCCCTTCCTTTATAGGAAGGTACTTCTATTATATTTATTATAATATTTATATACGTACTTTCTTTATTAGGAATAGTTATAGCGCTTTAACTACTCCCTAGGCTTCCCCCGAGCCCTCTAAATTATAGGCTTCGCCTTCTTCTATAAGTATAAGTATATTTTAACGGTTTATAGGCGGTATAACTCCTACCCTTATTATAATAATAAGTATAACCCTATTTAGGCCTATAAAAGTAGTATTAATATTCCTATCCTTTATACTTTATAGGGTAGCTTATATAATTATAAGAAATAGCGTACCTAGTATAATTTTATAGTTTAGTATTTTAACTACTATTATAATTATATAAAATTCGATATCTCCTATAGTAAAACGTAATTAATTAATAAATCTAGTAATAAGGTTCTTACTTCCGTTAATATTAGTTATCTTTATACTAGTATTTACTCGTATATTTAAACCGAGTTTATATATTATATTTATAGGAATTATATTAGCCGTTATATTTATATTTAATAGTATAGGTATAATTATATTAAGCCGTATATTAATAATACGTACTTCTACTTTAAATAAAGGTATTTAAATACCTTAAAAGCCGAGAGGAGAGGTTATATAAAAATTAAATATATATTTTATATCTTCCTTATTAAAGCTTATATTTTATACTTATACTAGCGCTTATAGTGGCCCTTTCCTAGTTATTTTAAAGATTTATAAAGCTTAATTATTTATAAATTATATATTTAACGGCGCTAACCTTTATTCCTTTTCTAGACGGCTTTATAAGCTCTTTAGAGTTATAAGTATTATATTTAACCTTATATTACCTCGATTCTACGTTAACTCCGTAGTAGGCGTATATATATAAGACTTCTTAGCCGATTATAACTTTAAAATAAGAGATAGTATAATAGCTATAAGCGGTTAATCTTATATAAAAGTATCCTTCTTTTAAACTTCTAGGATTAAGCTCTTAAAACGCCTAAGGCGTATACCTTTAATTTAAGGGCCTAGCTTCTCTTATATATATTAATTTTTAATAATATAATTTTCTTTATTAAATATAAAGTATAAGCGGTCCTTTCCTATATTAATTAAATAAAGAATAGAGGTTATATTACTTTAAGCCTCCTAATTAATATTAATATTATTATTAAGCTCTAAAATAAAAGATTACGCCTTAATTTCTCTTTATTAATACCGTTATATATACCTATTATAATATTAATTAATAATATTATATAATTTTATAAAATAATTACGCCTCGGTAATTTAATCTCTATACCGCTTATATTTTAGCGACCCTAGAAAACTTTATACGGCTTAATATAAATTAGGCTATTATTACGTTATTACTCGGTCTCTAGGTAGCGAAAATCTTTATACCCTTCCCTATCGTAATAATTATATATTCTTAATATAAGGAAAGCACTTCTAGCTTACGAGCCCCTATAACTTATAAATTATATTAAATTTAAGGTATTTTATATATTTAATATAAAAGTTATAGGACGTAAGCGAGAGCGATCTCTCTTATTAATTATAATAGCGATTATATTCGCCGTCTTTAAGAAATATATTAAGGACTAAGTTATATATATTTTCTTTATATAAATCGAGAAAGTATTAAGCCTTAAACCCTCTATTTACTTAATTAAATTATTAATATTAATTATATTAGGCTTTATAGGATTCTCTTCTACCGCTTTACCTTTTATAAATTATATACTCTTAATCTTCTTTAAGATAAGCGCTTCCTTCTTTAAAGCCTTCTTTACGGTATATATATTACGTTTTATATATTCCTTCTCTTCTTATATATTCTTATTAAACTTAATTATTTCTTACTTAAGGCGCTTATCTTATAAAAATATATAATAAAGCTTTTTAAAATCGTTAATTCGGGGTCGGATTATAAAAGGGGAATACTTTAATTAAGCCTTAAATATAATAATCCTCTACTTTTAATTAACTACTTATATAAGCCTATTATAAGCCTTAATATTAATAACCTTACCTTTTATAAGTAATTTCTTAACTAGTATAAAGTAATCGCCTTATAAAAAGCTTAAAAATAACTCCGGCGCCTTCCTCTATTTTTTTAATAGCTTTATATAATTATACCGTAAGGCTTAATTTTACGCGGAATTATCGCTTTTAAAATATACTTATATTTCTAACTAAAAGCTTTCTTAACTCTTTTTTATAACTTTAATAAGGGATTATACCCTATTATATAACTAGCTTTTTATATAAAACGGTATCCTATATACGATTTTATTTAATATATAATTATAATCCCTAATTATATTAGCGATTTCCTTTAAAAACGACGAAATATCGCTATTATTAAATTATAATATAAAGGCCGATAATATAAAGGGTAGGGGCGTTTTAGGGGACCTCTAGAGCTTAAAAAAACGATTTAAAAGCCCTAAGAGCCTCTCCTCCCTTTATATAATATTTATAATTACTTACGGTAATATAATTCCTTATAAGTGCTCTTTTAATATAAATTCTTACGGTATTATAAATAATAAAGGCGTTATTCGGCGTTATAAATCCCCTTTTTTAAATATAATATCCCTTAAACCTCCTCTTTTACGTTATAAGGATATAAACGTAGGCCTTTATAATAAGCTTAAATTAATAAGTATATTCATACGCTAGTACTTTAAGGGAGATAGATTAAATAATAAAGACGGCTTTATATAAGCCCCTTTAGAAATATAATATATAGAATAATTATAATATACCTTATATATAGAATATATAAAATATATAGACTATATCTATAAATAAATATATATAACTATTAATAGTATATAAATTAATAAATACTACTATAAATAGGCTAATAATATATATTTCTATAATTCTCCGTATTTCGTATACTTTTATAATATAAGAATAGACCTCTTATACCTTATTAGCCTCGGCCGTAGCTTCCGTTACCGTAAATTAATAAATCGTACTAGCCTATAGTTATAATACCTTTAATACTCGAAATAAGGTATACCCCTATATATTTTCCCTAGAATATAGCTCTCTTTAGGGTTAACGCGATACCCTAGTCCTTTCTACGTAGGAGCTTTATAAATAGCGTTAAGTATATATAATTACCTACCGAGGTTATTAATTTATTAGAGGCCTAAGTACTTAAAACCTATAAATGAGTGAGTATTAAAGCTTTTATATTAATTAAACGTTATATAAAGGCTCTTTATAATAGCTAAGGGTAAAGTATAAGTAAAATAATAAAATAATAGTATATATAACTTTTATAACGTAGTATATAAGTTAATAGCGTAAAGTAATCGTATATAGAATAATAATAATATAAGCCTTTTAAGGCGTTAATTAGATTAATAGTGCAGTAATAATATTATATATTTAGTAGTAGTACTTAATACCTTATAGGTAAGTAATAAATAAATAAAATAAGTAATAGTATAGTATAATAAAACGAGTGTGTAGTATATATATACCTACATCCCTCCTACCTCTATACCTCTATTCCCACCTCCGAGTTTTAAATTACGTGCTCTACTTTACCTATATATGGCCCTATAACGTAGAGACCTATACGAGCACCTATGCGCAGTATAGTGGGAACGAATTATCTATTTATTTTATTCTATTCTAAGTCCTAGCTTTCGATAATCTTATTTAACGCGATAGTTAAGATCGTATTAATCGGCTCCTTTAAATCCTTTTTTA
>JANIPN010016238.1:0-23786 GCA_027478595.1 Erythroxylum anguifugum
GTAGGAGGTGGTGGAGGAGGGAGGTCTCCACCGGGAGCAGGAGGGGGAGGCAGGGGCGCATCCGTTGGCAAAGGCACCTGGAAGCAAGTCGCAAACAACTGGGTTTGTATAGCATTACCGACAGGCACGGTTGTGACGGCGAAGACGTCGAGCTCGAAAGGAACACCCAGGTCAGCGCTCACGGCTACCCCCTCGCACTCGGGATCGGTGTCGATAGTTCCGCTGATCTGGATACCAGGAGTTGCCGTGAGGGTCAAGGATCTCTCGAAACGGCCGTTTGCGATGTCGATTCCGACGCCGATGCCGATGGGGGCTTCCAGGTTCAGCGTTGCGCTGAAGCTGGCTTCGACGTCGCTCCTCGGCGTGATGTTGGGGTCGAGACCGCTCGAATCTGAGTTGCCGTTCGCGAAATCTCCGGTGACGCTTAGCTGTGGCCAATCGAGGGTAGCACCGAGTACTACGGAGCCTGAGGCGGCGAGGTCGATACTGGCTCCCGCGTCAACTGTAATCAGCGGGCCCACGGTCACAATGGTTGCGATTGTTAAGGGACTGAGTGGGATGGTCGCAAGACGTTGTTCGGCAATGGGGATGTTCTGCGTCTGCTCGGCAGCAACCCCTATATTGAGGCTGGCAGTCACACTTCCGGCAACGGTCACGGAAGCCTCTGTGACGCCCGAGCCGAGACTGAAATCGAAGACGCCGGTGAGGGTAACTGCGCCCCTCGTTCCGCAATCGATACAGGCCACTTCCAGACCAGTAGCAGCGTCGCTAAATAAGCTGAATCCGCTTTGGCCTCCGAATCCCCCTCCCAGAGCTGAGGTAGGGAAAACATCCCAGTTAAAGTTTGTTGATCCCTCGAGCTGCCTCTTTGCATTGGCACCGGTGGATGAGTATGTGCCTATGGTGCCGTGGATCCTGGCGGACTCTCCAAATGCCGTCTGCCATTCGACGAACTCAATGCCTGCGGTGACACTCATCGAGTCCGGGTCTGTCTGGACCGAGGAGGCAAGCATGTAGTCGCGCTTAGTTGAATCGTGGTCGGGCCCACAAGCCGGATCGGTCGAGACTATAACAAATTGCCCATGGGTTGGCCAATCCGACGCTGCGACTTCAAAAGCCTCCTGCGAGCTGAAGGTGACTGTGGCTGACGAATCGCTGCAGGAAACGCTCTGAACATAATTGCTCAACTCAAGTTGAACCATAGGATTCTCGGGGTCTTCGGAGTCCAGGGTCACGACTTGCTGATCGACGTCGTTTTCGTTCTCAGCATAGTAAAGAATAGCGTCGTATGTTGCACGCAAGTTAGCTAGATTATTCTTGTTGACGTTGGGCTCAGGCCAGGCTATCATCTGCCGTGGATCTGAACCACCGGCGGTTGTATCCCTGCTATCGATGAAAGCGACCTTGGTATCTCCTCTGGTATAGGCAGTTTCAACGCGTGGCGTCGGACTTGCAGCTGCGAGGTTGGCTAGAAAACTAGCAAGGAGTACATTGTAGAGGGAAGACATGACTACAAAAATCCCCACCAGGGGGAAAACGAAACAAAAAAAGGAACAACTCCAACGAATTCAATTGAAACCAACCACAAACACAAGGAAAGGAAGAGAAGGATTGTCACAAAGGAATATATACTCGAACCCGTTACAGCCAAGGTGATCATCCAAGGCTTGCATACATGCAACAATGTCCACCTACCGGTCTTTTGGCTGACGAGCGGACACCACCAAGTAAGGCCACGGAATTGCGGCCGGTGTGCTCGCGTGTTGAAACGCACGTGTACAAGGCATATCGAACTCATTCCAAATCGTATTTTGTAGAGAGACAGACAGACTTCACAAAGTATCAATTTTCGCGGGACGTGGAATAATGTCTCTCGGAGCATGAAGTACAGGCACAAGGCTGTTCAAGTGACGGTAAGTGACGGTACACAGTTGTGTTGCTTTGCGGCTGGAAATAGCAGCTTTTACAGCTTGGCGAGGGCTTGGCAGGGCTGCAAGCCGGGGGATCTGCATGACCTCCTATGCAACGACCGCGCGCGCATTATCCCCGACTTCATCTTCCCAACGCAACGTCGCTCGCTTGATCAGACGCGGGAAAAATCCTATAGCGAGGTGAGTGGAATATATATTGGCTGAGTCTTTGCCGCCGCACAGGTGGCGCATGCCGTCTTTGGCATTGTGGGAAGAGGATGGGTAAGGTTTATTGGATCCAAAGGAGTTGACAAGGTCTGTCAGCCCTGTAAACGCCGTAAAGCCATGCTCCACGCCCTGACGCCGCTTTTGGAACTGCAACGTGTATCTAGCGAGAATGACTGCTCGGTAGCAGAAATACGGCAGTAGTTTGTCGCATGAGAATATTGTCTCGGCCTATAAGAGAAGAGGCACGGCTCCTTCTGAAGTACTGTTGACCGACGCCGCAAACAAAGCGTGTGCGTATGCATCTCCCAAACTCATATTATACTTTGTGCTTAAGATTAAAGTAACGAACCTGCTCCTGCGGGTTCCCGCTTCTCATGTGTTTTCAAAAGATTATTTTAAACATGCTTGAAAGCATAATAATTGAGTCTTGGTCGTATTATCGTTTGCTTATGGGTGGCCATCCGTAAATGCTTCTTCATAGTAGGGAACTCCTTGGTCCTGAGCACGGCACAAACAAGGCTGCTACGTATTTACTTTGGTATGATCGTTAATGGCTTGCTACGGTATCGCTTTCCGTATGTCGGCCCGAAGCTAAAATATTCGGACGCGAGGTGGAAAATCCAAGATGTGACCGTGGAGAAGATAAGTTTTAAGGCAATCATAGATATCTTCTATACTATCGAGTTGTGGAGAAAGACTAGGCGATGCGAAAATTAACTAGAGATTGTCTGATCAACCAATGGTTCGATTGAATAGAGTCTATTACAACTAAATACTGCTAAATGCTAAAAAGATTCCGTCTAATAACAAACATTGTATATATAGGCTTCGTTACATGATAAAAATACAAAAGTGATATATGGCCTCGATTTGTCCTATCGAAGGCCCCCCTACTCTCTATCAAGCGTTGCCACATATGCCAGTGGCGTAACCGCCGTGGCTCTACCACTTGGATCCGTTTCAAAGATAAAGTGAGACAAGCCTATACCACTGTACGTGCTGATGCTACCAGTTATCACCCAATCGCCGACGTCGTAAAAACCGGAGAACGCCCCCGCGTTCGGATTGAAAGTCGGGCTGTAGGGTCTGAATGCCAATTGTCCTCCCGAAGCGGACGGTGCAGGGACAGTTGGCACCATCCTTGCATCGGGGCTTCCTAGGATAGAGGCCAGAAGAGGCATCAGGTCGGTTCCGTTGCTGGTCCAGGAGGAGATCGACAGGCCGGGATTGGTGTCGGTTGGATCGACGGCAAGAGTCAAAGATGAATCCAGACCTTCTTCGGTCGACGAGTAGGTCCCGGCGAAATTCAATTCACCCTCGAGGGCCGACTGATCCATCAGAGCGGGGAGAATCGATTCCATGATGATATCGGCGACCAGGAGAGTCATGTTGCTCTTCATGCCGACCTCCGAGGCCGTACTGAGGATACTGAAGCCTGCGTCGAAATCGGGGATGACGGCAAGGAGACCGGCCCAGGGGCCCGAGTCGCCTAGCTTGGTGTAGATATCGGTGACGACGCCGGATGTAGCGTGCGTGTAGCGATAGATTTCCCAGGGGCTGCCGACGGAGTGGCGTAGGTCGGCGGTATGCGACACGGGCTTCATCCATCTTCGAGTCATCTCCAAGGGCATCAGCGTAGAGTTGAGGATGCTTGATCCTAGGATAGCTAGGTCGTTGATCGTGGAGAAGAGGCCGCCTGAGGGTATGGTGATGCCGTTGTCGGCTATGAATATCGCTGGATCTCCGGCTATGACGTATCGAGAGAGATCGGAGTCGTTGGAGGGAGGGAGGGAGTTGGAGGAGTCCATTGAAAGGGGGGCAAAGATGTTCTCGCGGTAGATATCATGCATCGGTTGACCGGTGAGATTTGCGATCGCAAGACCGAGCAGGACGAACCCGTTGTTGGCATAGGAAGGACTTGTCCACGGAGGAAACACTGGGCTGTCGGAGGAGACCACTGCGGCGTACTGGGCCGGTGTGCATTGCGGTAGGCCGGGAGCCGGTAGGAGGAAACAAGGCGAAGTATTTGCTGGATCATTGGGATCGAGGGGCGGCAGACCTAGCTCCAGGGCCGCCTCCGTAGCTCCCGCTTGGTCTAGGAGAATATCGGTAATGAGTAAACCGCCGGATTGGACCCCGGCCATGTTGGCAGCAAGGGCTCGCGGAGTAACCTGATCCCACTGAATGAAGCGGGCGGGATCTGTGTTATCGCGCGCGAACTCGGCAAGTTCAGGAAATATCTCCGTGAAGGGACGTTCCCAGTCATCCTCGTCCAAGGTAAGTAATCCGGCGAGGACGGTGAAGAGCTTAGACACGCTCGCCACGCGGTAGATGCTGTCCCCGTCTACTTCATTTGTACCTGCACTTGCATTCAATATTTCTGGGGAGGTATGATGGAACTGAATAGATTGCGCCTCGGGGTCATGGAGGGAGAATAGCCCTGCGGAGAACGTGAGGTCCCCTAGCTGAGACGAGGCATCTTGATTGCTTTGGTTACCACGGATATGGGTTTCAAGAACGGAAGTTAAGTTATTCCATGCGGCGACGACACGGCTGGAATTGCTGCTCAAGTCTCGTGGAGCTGGATACACCGGACCCAGAACATAAGCAGAAGTGGAGACGGCACATGTAAGAAACAAAGTAAGGCTGGAGTGGAGACCGCGCATGTTGTCAGAGCGCTTTTTGGGGCACGATTATTAGAGAACAATTAACAAAGTAGGAACTTAAGCAATAGTGTAGACAGCACGGGATATACTTTATAGTTGCCAGAAAGTCATTGAATATCCTAACCTGAATGCTTCCGCTGCGTGTTCTACATTGTAGTACGTTGACAGCAACTTAGTACCAGCGAAGGATTCCAGTACCGCCACAGACGTACCGTCATTGTTGGAAAACTGATCGACTGTGATGTAAGTGCGATCCATTTTTCTTTGGCATCTGGGCTTGGTTTGTGCTAACGCGACGTATAGAGCGGCGTGGCGAAGCTTATACGAGAACGAATACTGATACGTAGAACACCCTAGGTATGCGATTGGCAGCTAGTGGTTAATTGACCTATCAAACCGAGCTGATTTTCCATTAGCTTGAAACTGAAACAATAAATAATAATAAATAATAAAATAGTAATAACTGTATTTGTTTGTGTACTGTTCCTAGTCCCGATCCTGTAGCCCTGTGGATCCCTTTCTCGCGTGGCTTCTGCATCCACGCCACGCTCATATTCGCAGCTTTTACCTGGATCGGGAATACTCTTCCGATTCATCGCTTCGGAATGAACGGCAATCGCTCGATGGCTTAACCACCACCTACCTACTATTCTTTTTCTTAAAAAGTATCTTCGTTGAGCGGCTCTGGTGGGGGTGATGCTAGCTTGAACCGACGTACCAGCCTCCCTACGATAGCTATGAACCAAAGTTGAGAGTACAGCCTCTTGCGACCGTCGGAAAAATCGTCACCACTCGACAATCTTGCTTCCAAGACTAGTCGACGATGGGGATGGGGACAGATAGATGCTTTGTCTCTACAAAACCTCAAAGGAAATGATGGTTCGGGTGTCATATCCTGCTCATAGAATTGATGTGTGCCGAAGAAATCTGCACATAGAATACCCGTCGTTGTATCGACGACCCCTGGTGCTAACATCACCCCTCTGAGGTCCCTGCCACACCTGAGCCTTGCGAGGATCTCACGGTCGATCCCCAGACGACGTTCGTTGTAGCAGATGTGCTAGATGTGCTAGGGCTGTGGCGGCGGCTCCAGTGGCTGTGGACCGGGTTATGAGGTTATGAAGGTTCGTGGGAGATTTCTGTCAAGGAAGGGACACGTGATGGGATTGTAAACACAACAAGGCGTGTAGTGTAGCGCTAGACTTGGATTTTACATTCTCAAATCGTGAGGTATTCAACCTTTGTGAACTCAATGCTCATATAGACTGATTTCAACGTCATATATGGAAAGAGGGCTAAGTTAAGTCTGGCCGCGGACCTGTTGCGGGGAGGGTCGTAGTAGGGAGCGAATGGTCGTCTAGGTAGAAGAAGCTATCACGGACATAAACTTTCCGATGCTCATTAAACCTTCATAATTGCTACAAGCTCTATTGTTCCGTACTTTACCGATAGAATTCCCTGGTGGAAATGCCCGTAAGGACTGGGCAACAACACGCCAAGGTCGGAGGTTCGGTGTCAGCTTCTTGGGTGTGTCACGATAGGTCGGTATTCTTTGAGAGCTCTTGAGATAAGAACCAAGGCCTATATGAATGTCGCCATTGTGTGCTGATTATCTAACGCGGGTTCATTTCTTTCATTGTCTCTCTCTTAAGCACCTGGAGCAGAGTTCATGAGTCGCCGGGGACGCGGGGGAATACTTGCTCGGACAAACTATTGTCTTGATTTTAAAGCCCAATTGAGGGGCTTGAAATGAACTCAAAACCTGTCAGCACGTTATCCCCATGGTTCTTTGGCAACTTATTCCAAACGCGCATTCTTGAAACCGCTGGGAAAGACCCACACACGAACGAGCCTCTTGTACGCGTGCGAAATGATTTAAAGGTGATGGTCATCTCCGGGCGCTGAGTCACGATCGCAGATGAGGCTTCGTTAGTGCTGATTAAGAAAAATTCAACCCGTCCCAACAGCTCCTTTGTTGTCTAGGATGCGCACCAACAGCGAAGACTGTACAGAAGGTAAAGAAAGATTTCAAAGGTAGCGGAGGGTCTCGACTACTTCTACCGCCTCCTCGAACTTTGAAACTCGACGATTCGATGTGATGTTTTTTTGGCTGCTATGAATCTATATCCCAGGGCGAACGAGAACCGTCGGGATCCCCACGATCCCGACGTGAGGCCCCGCCGTAGAGCCTTTCTTCGGGAAGCCATCTCCAACTTTCTGATACTGCAGGTGCTGTTCCTCGGTCTTTTTGCGTACATCTTTGGAGCCCTGTTCGAGCAGAACGGTCATGTACATAACCTGAGTATCCTGTTCGTGGATTACGATGGCGGATCCGTGGGGTCGGCCGTGAGAGCCGCGTACGGTGAGCTGCAGTCGGACATGTTTCCAACGATCGACGAAGAGCCCCCGTCCTCCATCCCGGTATCGGAACTAAGGAACCAAGTCTGTAGCGCTCGATACTGGGCTGCGTTGTATGTTTCGGCCGGTGCTTCGGACAGATTGTCTGACGCGCTGGCGGGCGGAGGAGAAGCGGCGGTAGCGTACAACCGTTCCGACGCCATCACTTTGGTATGGAACCAGGCTCGATACCCGGCGGTCGCGGACTCTACCATTCTGGGAAACGCCCAGAGACTGTCGCAGGCTGCACGGAGCAGCTATCTTACCTCCAACGGCCCACCCAGCTTGGGAGGAACTGGCGGCAGCGGTAGCGGCGACGCTCTCGCTATCTTTGCGGACCCTTGGACGCTCAGTCAGGTTAACATACAGCCTACCACCCAGGGCTCGCGATTAATATATAATACCCTCGTTATAGTACTCATTTTGATCCAGGAATTCTTCTATTTGGGCACCATAAACGGTCTTTATGCTCGCTTCAAGCTCTTCGGCACTTTGCGTGCGCGTCGGATAATCCTGTACAGATGTGGAATATCGGGAACGTATACTTTTGTGGGCAGCTTGTGTGTGACCGGAATGATCTGGGCTTTCCGCGTCGATTGGGCGGTAAATAGTCGCCAGTTCGCTCTCACCTGGATGGTGCTGTGGCTGTTCGCACACCTGAATTTCCTCGTGCTGGATATATGTACGATCTGGCTGGCTCCTCAATTCGTTCCGATGGTGCTGATAAGTTGGATCATGACCAACATCACGTCGATATTGCTGCCGTTCCAACTCAGTCCGGGTTTCTACCGCTGGGGGTATGCACTTCCCGCTCACTCGGTATTCCAGACTCTTATAGATATCTGGTCTGGCGGCTGTAACCCGAGACTCCACATTTCGCTGCCGGTGCTGTTTTCTTGGTGGCTGGTTGGGCTCGCAGGGAGCATCCTAGGCGTGTATCGTCGCTCCCACTATGCCGTGCTAGCAGAGGAGTCCCAGGAAGCGGCACTGCGTGCAAGAGTGAAACGAGCACTGGAGTATGAAAGAACGAGAGACCTGAAAAACAAAACTGCGGATGCGCAAGATGTAGCTGTAGGCACGACGACGTCTGCACCTCCGAGGGATACGGACGAGGTTAAAGAGGAAAAGCAGCTGGAAGGCGTGATTCGCGAAGAGAATCTCAAGCTCCAGAAAAGCGAAGACGCCGACAGCAAAGGGGCGGCCAAATTTTGCTTCACATTACCTGTTGGCCAGGGGGAGTGGCAGGGCGGTTCTGAGCTCAAACAGCAAATGACTGCACCTTCACGCATGTGATTGAGTAGTTGGAATATGCTATATAGATGATAACTATGTCCCGATAATAATATTTGACACCGTCAATGAAGAAATATGCTTTGATGCTTGGATAGTTTCTCAACAGGTAAAACCGAACCCGGCATAGCTACTATGTGCTCCGCTCGTGAAGGATAGATCCTCTCCGAAATTGCAATCTTCGGCCTCCTGTCCAAAGCACCTGTAAGTTAAAGACTGCACGGGGTTCCCACTTGCATCGTCGGTTTGCCAGTACTCTGTTTGCGGGTGCCTGAACCCCAGGAACGTTCCTGGTACTCTCGGAACTCCGTCTAGGAAGTGTGTGAGTAGCGTCTAACGAAGAGAGAGTGTGTTGACTTACCATCAGCGTGAGTTGAACGGAACACGTTGCCCGCCGAGGAGCCAGAAACACCCGAGAGGCTATCGATGTAGTTTGCGTACGTCGGGTTACCGGCTCGTGGCGCACCGTAGGTGTACAGCTGCCTGACGTTGAAGCCCCTCGGCCGCAGACTACCGTACGCGATCTCACTCAGAGCTCCCCCGAGGCTGTGCCCCGATAAGCTGACTGTGTAGCCGGCGTTGCTGGCGAGGCCCTGCTGCAGAGTGCTCTCGACGCCCGAGGAAATCGACCTCCAGGCATCCTGCCACCCGTTATGCACCTCGCATCCGGAGCAGCTGACGCCGGCTAGATTGTAGCCCGTCTTCGCGTAGTCGAAGTTGGTCTCCCAGTCCTGGGCGCTGTCCGACCCGGGGAAAGCGAGGATGAATTCCCTGCGGGCGTCGTCGCGGAAAATTGCCGCTTGGGTGTCGGTATCGGCGTTGTTGAAGTACTGGACCTGCACCGATCCGTGCGGCGGCGTCGCGCAAGTGGCGGACCTCGATGCCCTTGTGTACGCTGCGTAGTGAACCAGATCGTTCCAAACCGCGGTGGATACTATATAGCCATGAGCAAGCGCAGGCCCCCTCCGTATAGAGCTACTTACCAGGTACTCTCGCTGCTTGCCTCTTGATGGGGTTCGCCGAAGCGACGGCCAGGAACAGAACGAGAGATGTCAGGGCGATCATTTTGAGTAGGGAGTTAAGCTCTTGCGGGTACAAATCCGTGATTTCATGAGGAGGACTCGATAGTTATAGGCTTCAACTTGAAACAGGGCACACGGCACGAGTTTGGCTGATCTTCTATAGGCTGGCCAATCTCGGAAGGTGACAAGCTGCTCGTGGGCCTCCTCGGCGTTGCAGCGCAGCGAGTAGAACACCGTGTGCCCCGGGACAGGCAATCGCATTGGCTTTTTGCGCAATAAGGATTTAAGGTTGGGATACAGTGACATCGAGCTAAACCGACGCCATCACGACGGGTGGCGTACGCCCAGTTAGACATGCGGTGGAGGTCACGTTCTATCGCAGGACGTCGCGTACTCGTACAAGAAGGGGCGCTGATTAGAAGGGTCGGGATAGCGCCGGACAATTGTACCAAAAATGCAACTTCGGAGGGTCGCCCGGGCACGAACTGAGTTTTAGTTTCTTTGCCCGCTGCCGATCGCTGCGGCGGCCAGCTAATAACAAAGCGGCTTTTGAGTTCAAAACACTGGAAAACTTGCTGACCACATTGGCGCGAAACCCGTCTAAATTTGGCGTTCATTTAGCTCCAATCCAGGAGCGGAGTACAGTGTTGGCGGCGGGGTGACTGAGCAAAATAGACCGGCAGATGATACCCTTCTAGATAGCCGGGTCACTGCTTCCAGAAGAACTTTCCGTCGACGAGTTTGATTGGCTTGACTCCATGTCGCTCGAGGAAAGTAACGACTTCCAGCCAGTTCAACTTCAGCGCTTTCTGTAGTGGCGATCTTCCTAGTGCTAGGGTTTCGTCGTCTTGCGCCTCGTCGGAATGAACGTCGAGTCCGCTTTCAACGAGGTACTCTAGCATTGGCAAGCTGAATCGGCCTCGTGTACACATGAATTCGAGGAATGACCACAGGTCGGTGAGTTGCGCGTTGAGTTCTGCCCCATGGTCAAGTAGGCTCCGAAGCGTGTCGAGGTACCCTAGACCCGCACAAATGACAACGGGAGCCGGAGATCCAAGGGACTCGACCATTTGTCCACTTTTGAGGAGAAGCTGTACAATTTCCAAGTTTCCTCTTAGTAAAGCACACACTAGCGGGAAGGCTTGGTCTTCACCGACGATGTCTAAAGGGAATTCATGCTGTAGTAGGAGCTCCACGACTTGGTAGGAACCCACTTGAGCTGCTTCGGCCACGGACATGAGCGCAAGATCATCCTGGAGGCCTAGACGAGTGTTTTTGGGATCACAGCATAGAAGACAGTGGATGATGTCGTAGTGGCCGCCGTTGATCGCTGTATAGAGATACTGCTGAGCTACGTTGTCGTATTTTGGCAACGTCTTGTTGTCGATCTCTTTGAAGAGAATTTCGGTAGAGGACATCCCGTTCAGAACAGCAAGCTTATCCAAAAGGTAACGGTATGTCTCAACATGGCCTTTTTCGCAGGCCGTAAGCAATGCTCGGTGCAATCTCTGTTCCGCACCCTTATCACTTTTCTCAGTCAAGAAGATCTTCACAGAGTCAAGATTTCCTTCAATGGATGCAGCAAGCAAAGGCGAATGCATAATGCCATATTCGATATCAAAGTACGATTGCTCGTATTCAAGTTCAACTGGATCCGAGACTTTGTCGAGGAAATAGTTCGCTATCAAGGTGTGTCCCCTGCGCACAGCTGCTGTGACTACGCTTCCAAAGTGTCGACTTACCGACGGATAATTCGCGAGTTTGGTGACAAGGTGATGATCTCCAGCATAGGCGGCAACAACCTTCAAGTCAGCGTATTCGTTTATCTCCATGTCCAAGAATGGCACCAAGCCAGCTTCAGGATCCGAGAGTATGTTGTTCTCGGCCAAATCCAGATGTTGTGCGATACTTTGACCCCAGAAATCGGCCGCCGCCGAGCAGACGAGCTCATGCGCTTTGTCTTCGTCATATCCATTACTAACGAGGAGGGCTCTGGTTCTGCTTAGTGTCTGGGTAAACGGGTTTGAATTTGGTCTGTCGTGCTTTACCCTCCACCTGAGGTATTCAAATAGTAAGAAATGACAACGGTTCCAAGGCAGAGGTGTTATGAATCTCCAGAGTCCTATCTTGACTAGGCTACTCTTGCAGATGGCGCGTACTATTTCCTCCGCGAAAAATGCTATGTACCGTCAGCCTGGTAAAATGTGGCCTAGAAGAGTTACGTACTATTGACCCTGCGCATTCTGAGTGCCTCCTTGACATGCACAGCCGCTACAATCGCTTCCATGACGGCGACCTGTATATCGCCTGGTAACTGCGGAAAGTTCATGGCGGAAATTTCCAGACCACGACAGACGTGAAGATGACCAGCGAGTTGTAGCGCACTCCCGAATGATCGAGTGCGTGGACCATGTGTATAATTATCACCTTACTTTGAAACGCCAGGTTTGTATGAGATGTGCACGAAGGTATTGATTTCTCCCTGGATGTGCGCCAAAGAGCATGAGCGCGTGAAATTCTAATGTGCGGATGGTTGGTGGAGAGCCTGGAGACCACAACTGACCACCTGGGCAGCTGCTAAACTCGACAGGTGGGGAGGCCCCCTCTCCATCAGATAAGATACGCGTCCGGAGATTTAGATCTTTCAACTTTTAAAATTTAAGAAGTGGGTGATCTGGCAACTCAGTTCTCTTTTCCCCCAAGACACTTCTCGGAGCAGGTCAAGGCATTTCGTATCCAAGATCGAAATGTGGAGGATATTTGCTGTCGCACTGGCTTTGTCGCAGGCAACTGCTACTGCTTCGGGAAACCTGACTCGGTGTAACTTTGATGATGTGAGCACTGTGGCACTCAAGCAACCCCTGCACCCGTCACCCGTCAGCGGGTAGCGAATGTTTCATAACTTCGAGCTTTTCTAACTGTGATCTTAGATAGTTGCTACTACAGAGCTTGTATGGTGTCCTTGCGAGGGAGGTTTTAGCTGTGCAAAGCTCGATGTACGTGTCTCATCCGGCAAGGTTTTGCGATGCTCACGTCTAGGTGCCACTCGATTATCTCAATCCGGAGCTGGGTAGAGCTTCCATAGCTCTCATCAAGTATGCCGCAAAGACTGATTCCGCCGACGGACCCTACAAGGGCATGGTGCTGATCAACCCTGGCGGCCCGGGCGGTTCTGGAGTCGACAGCGTGATGACCCAGTATGATTTTTTCCACAATAGCACCGGCACGAACTACGACATCGTAGGATTTGATCCGCGCGGCCTGCACAGAAGCACTCCTGCGGTAGACTGTGCTGGGAATGCCACCTCTATCAAGAAACGCAACGACGTTCCGAGGCTGCTGGATAGTTACTATGAGGGCTTTATAGCTCTTGGTTACGAGCAGGGCGCGAGGTGCGAGGCGATTTCCGGGAGACTTGATCAAGCCGGGCCGCACATGTCCACTGCAGCGGTCTGCAGGGACATGGTCTCTATAGCAGATGCTTTTGCGAAGACTAGCGATGGAGGTAAAGCTGAAAACAATCATCTTGTCAACTTGTATGTGGTTCCATCACGCCTCATTCATGATAACAAAACATTCAATTCTTTGCTTCACGATCTTGCGAGTGCTGATTGTGTGTAGCTACGGGCTTAGTTACGGTACCTACTTGGGCCAAATGTTCGCTTCGATATTTCCTGATCGGGTCGGCCATTTAGTTGTCGACGGAAACATTCAGCCAGAGAGTTATCAGGGTGTGATTGGAGTAAGGAACCTCAACAGCCTAGACAGTGTTCTCGGATCGTATTTTGTCTACTGCTACGAAGCTGGAGAAGAGCTCTGTCCTTTCACCGGCGGCTCACCAAGGTGTATATATGATCGTTTCCGAAGATCATTTGATCAGCTTGACCCTCGACGGGCTATTGATGAGGGCTGGCAGAATGCGACATTGCTTGAAGATGCAATGGTCAGTCTCAAATCGCGCATGAGGTCTTTGGCATATTATCCAATACAGACATTTCCTAACTACACCGATATCTTCATCAGCCTGGAGGACTCGCTCTCAAGAAATGATCTGGCCGGGTGGGTGAGAGATGCAAATGCGGAGGCAGATGAGTTACCGCCAGACCCTCATCCCGAGTACTACAGCTCGGTCATCTGTCCCGACAGTAATCTTGCAATATATAACAAAACGCTCGAAGACTTGAGACCCCAGCTCAATGTTCTTGAGAGCCTCAGCATTGTCGGAGAGGCTTGGGCGCCTATTGGTCTTACTTGTGCTGGGTGGTCTATCAATAATACGGATATATTTCTTGGTGAGCAGAGCCGATCACGACCTTTTGCAATATCGTAAGGTTTCTAATAGAATGAAGGACCATATGGAGGCAATACTACCACTCCCATTCTGTTTGTGAATCCGACGCATGATGGCACCTCTCCCCTAATCAAGTAAGTCCTTTGCTTGATGTGAAGACTCTATCTAACTGACTGAATCTGAAGTGCGGAGGAGGGAGCAACCAAGTATAACGGGGCCGGCGTGCTCGCTGTGGATGCTATCGGGCACTGTAGTACAACCAGTGAAAATAAATGGTAGGCTTTTATTCCTTTGGAGCTAGGAAGAGTACTAAGAGCTTATAGTTCATTGAGAAAAGTCAAAGCGTACTTTCAGGAAACTGAAATACCTGACTCGGGATGTCCATTGGAAGTAGGGCCGTTTGGTATCCAGCTAAACGGTACCATTCAAGAGAATCTGGATAGAGCAGGGCTTAGTAGTTTGTTCATATAGATAACTGGCTTGTAGATTTCCTGAAATGGCTGAAAAAATTGGGCTGCCACTCGACTTGTTTCGTGAAGAAAATACGTATCTTGTCGGGCGAATGATCGCAAATACGAGAATCTCATTTTTTCTACAATGAATCGCAATTCGAAATCCTTATGGGAAAAAGAAGATAGCCTTGCAATAAGAATGTAGAAAAAATTGGGGACTGAAAGACTTGAAGGTTTATGATAATTTAAGAAGAACTTTCCTTCAAATCAACGTCGTAATGGACCTTTAGCAATCTGGGAATTGCGGCCGTAAAAAATTAATCAACTGATTTGGCCATTTTTTGTCCCTGTTAAGTGGCGGCTAGGTAATAACTAGTATTATCGGTCGAGGACCTTAATGACATTCATCGAGACACGACAAAACGACGAAGGAAGGTAATATGAAAAGGGTATGTACGTCGCATAAGTCCTTCAACAACTGCCTAACATCTAACATACCAAAAGGGGGGTGATTAGATCGAGGATGTCCAATTGTGTCTAGCCTGGCCGGTCTAGTACTAGGTATTGAGGGATGTATGCTATTGAGTACTGATAGGAGGGACCGCAGGATCGTCGTTGATCGACATGGCGGCGGGCAACAGGGCCGAGGGTGATTTGACAAGCCCCACTCCCACATGAAGGCTTCCACACGTAGCCTAGGGTGGTCGGACTAGATTTGGAGATCGAATAGATTTGGGCCTGGCCCAGTACACGGGTCAGAATTGCTCCAATTCCTTCTCATTCATTCGTATTCGACATTTTGTGAAAGATTTAACAATGCGAGGGACACGATTTAAAAACTACGACTCACAGAACAGCTGTGGGACAGCATTGCTGGGTTAGGGACCTCGGACCTTGATTGATGGGGAGTTTCCTTCTCTGGAAATATGGCGGCAGTTCTTTCACACACCTCTACCTTGTGTTCCCCAAACTTCTCTCTTCTACTCCTAGTCCATTGATGAAATGTCTTGAATATATGAATTCCACCGGAGATGAACTTGACAAAGTAGAGCATAACTGTGAAATGTAACTCTTCACGACGAAGCAATACCCTGTCACTCGATTAGACGAAAACCCTTGTCTCCTGCTAGGTAATTGCCTGCCAATCAATTTCGCCCTATGTGTAGTGTCCTAAACAATTAACCCATAGCGAGGAAGTAGATGTAGAACGGATCAATGAGACCCTCAGCCACCTCCAAGCCTAGACTTTGGAAGCTGGGCGATAGGACCAATGATCGAGATTGATCACCACTGGGTTTTTTCAACGCTAGATGTACTTGAGGACTTGATTTTCGGCCCTTTTGGTTTGTGTATTCACCCTGGTACTTGGTGGCTTGCTGCAGCTGCGGCAGCACCGCCAACTGCAACGGTACCTTCCGGAGGTTTCGGAAGGAGTAGAGATGTACATATAATAAGACTAAATTGAATGGAGAAGTGATATGACACAGGTCGATTACTTAGGTGATTGTATTGACACAACGATTAGACATACAGTGGAAGAGTCTACATTCTGATGTTTTGTCTTTGAATTAACATAGGATAAAATATAAGCAAAGATCAGACCTAGGGATCCGAGATCATTATATGAAATGCTAAAAAAAGCATAGTTGCCAAGGTAGACAAGAAATCTTGTGCGTTTGGGGAGAAGTTATCCCTTGACTACAGTAGAACTTGCTATGGTGTACCATGCCTGCTATGAAGGATCGAGACTAGAAGGCTGTTACTGTTTGGCAGCTATTCTTTCTTGAAGACTCAGGGGAGTAGCGAACTTGTGCCGTGTATACTGACGCGGCCTGTGTAAGAACTCGCCTCACGAGCCAGTGCCAGGCACAAGGCAGTTGGTGCTCAATTATGGCGTCGCAAGGGTCGCTAAGTGAAGAAGAAATTACTATCAAGTAGATCCGATAGGCTATACACCAGGAAACCCTCAAGTCCACCGGATTCAACTGTCCAAGCAAACGGAGAGCAAAATCCAAAAGAAGGCTAATGTACATCGCCCTGGCGTTATCGGGCATTTCTGGGGAGCTGACGTGCGGGGTTCGGCCCCTATCTTGACTTACGCACCTCGGCTCCACCACTTAAGCTTTACTTACTTAGGGAGTATGGGGAAACGTGGGCTAGTTACCAGCTAGTTAGACAGGAGACTGGCGTTTTTATACAGGTGCCTTGTGGCAGCCCTCAGCATATGCTTACCGAAAAGAAACTTTCGTGGAGCCCATCAAAGGAAAGTTTTAGTTGCATATACTTTGCAAGTATGACGCCTGCGGCGGATTCAGTTGCACCGGAAGCATTAGAGGCAGCCGACTGTGACCAATCGTTGTACATGTGGTCTGAACACGGGTAGGTTGGGTCCAACAAGTTCCGTATGTCTTACAGAGATCATCCGCATGGAGCTGGTGGAGTGATCCGGGGGAAGTTACGCCCTGTTCGGTTTGGTGTGATCTTGTGTCGACTTTGGCGCTCGATTGCCCGTCTACTAATCTTACCGTGTCGAAGATCAGTACGATATCCGTTTATGTAGGCTCTGGAGGATCATGCAAGCCTTAATATCGTAGACTCGTGGAGATGATGGCTATAAAAGGGTGTCACACCCCCCTCGATTCAGTCGGAACACGTACCCAGTCGGGACGAGATCACCTGCACTCAAGAACTACTGTGGAACATGTCCAGACTCTCATCAAGAATGAAGCTAGATATCGCAACCGTTGTGTTGATCGTGCAACAGGCTCTGGCCTTCCCTCTGGGGGCGATGGACGCTCTTACTGATGTGATGAAAAGAGATCCTGATCTTTTCAAACGAGCCGACAACGCCACACAGGCTGTTAGCATCAATGAGAAGAACTGTGGCCTCATTCCATGTCTTATTTTTAATGCCAGAGAGCAGTATGTCTCTACCACCGGAGCGCATGCCTATCAAGCTCCCGGTAAGGGGGATATCCGTGGTCCCTGTCCAGGTCTCAATGCTGCTGCTAATCATGGCTATCTACCTCGGAACGGAATAGCTAGCATTTCAGATAGTAAGTCAATAGCTTCATGAATACCTATCACTTCTGATGGTTGTAACAGCTATCGATGGTATGGGGGCACTCTACGCCATGGGGCCTGATCTCTCTGGATTTCTGGCAGCTTATGCTATCATTTTCGATGGCGATCCCGTAACGCAAAAATGGTCTATTGGTGGGCCATTTACTCCAGCAAACATCGGTAGTGGACTGTTGGGCCCTCCTCGAGGAATATCTTACTCCCATAACAAATATGAGGGTACGTGATCTTCTAACATTCGTCTGTCAAAGCTAAGCTGGTTGTAGGCGACACATCGCTTACTCGTCCTGATTTCTATCTCAATAATGGCGATGCATTTACCATGAAACTTGACTTATTCAAGGCCGCCGCTGCTGTCGCTGGCTCCGAGAACCGCATTACCATGGATAAATTTCGCAGGCGGAACTCTCAGTCCATCCATTATTCGATCACCCAAAACCCGTATTATTTTGCCCCACTATTTTCTACTACACTCGTCGTTCCAGCTGCACATAAGTAAGCACTAACAATATCCCTGTCTACTAGAGCTAATCATTTCAGCTTTATTATAAACTTCATGTCCAATCACAGTGCAGCAGAGCCGGAAGGATATCTCGATCGGTATAACTTCATGTCCTTCTTCGCCGTTACAGGAAATCCAAGTAATCCAAGCACCTGGAAGTACACCCCTGGCACCGAAAGGGTCCCAGACAATTGGTATCGTCGCCCATCTACCAACCCGTACACTGTTCCCAACGTGTTCGATGATCTCATCGTCGGCTGGGCTGCTTATCCATATAACTTCCGCTTTGGAGGGAACACCGGGGGCAAAGACACCTATGCGGTTGGTAACACCTTGTTCAAAGATATCCTTGAACTGCTAATCTAACTCTAATCAGGGTATCGACCTCACCGATTTCACGAAGGGGGTTTACAACTTGAGGTATCTTTTTGAGGGCAACAATTTTGCGTGTTTCTTCTACCAGAATCAGCTACAATTTATCCCGGATGTGCTTAAAGGCCTTTTATCAGATGTTACAGCGGCCTTTTCGCTGTGGCAGCAGTATGTCCCGAGCTACTTCAAGGGCCTTAGTTGCCCACAGCTGGAAAAGTACGATAAGACAGCTTTTGACAAGTATCCTGGTGCCACGTATGGTGACAACGGTCAGCTCAGGCTCTAAAGCTTTAAAGAACGATTGGAGAATGGCGAAAATAGAGGAGACAATGTGTAGGAGAACTACATTGCGCCGATGAAGTGGATCTAGACTAAATAGTCGACAGCGTAATAGGCCCGTGGTGCTCTACCATTTAATATATTCACATATACTTATGCATATCTTCGTTTGTCGCAGTGCTGATGGCATCAGAGCCCTAACCTATTTGAGTAAGCAGTGTAAAGCTGAAGATGAAAGTAAACAGCCAAATTCCGTCATCGGGACCTGATAAACAGTTCCCCGTGGTGTCGCCAGAGGTTTCGGATTGATGCATAGTGACCGATACGAATACAAGTTGGACGACTTATTGACAAAGATTTTTATATCTTGGACGAATATTACCTTCTGTACGGATTGCCGTTCTTGATCTCTGGTTAAATGCTGTTATTTGAATTTGCATTGTAAGCCGTTGGGGATTGTCGGGGTGCCCGAATCGACGTCGCTGTAAGAACGCACTTCGTTCGTATGCGTATTCGTTTTAGCTTTCACCCAATAGTTAGCCCTGATTATGTTTTAGTGTTTTCAGAGAACACCCTAGTGGGTCAATGTAAAACCTAACTAATGATATCCTGTGGTGAGTAATATTACCTGATTAGCACGTTTACCAGGTAGTCTTTGGCTCAGTTCTTGACTGGTACCCATCGGAGCGTTCCTGCGTAGTAGCGTAAGGCCTAGGACCTAGGTATAGTAAGTGCTTATTTTAGCTAAGCACTGGGATTGCGGAGCTGTCCGCTGTGGAACCTCTCCTTTGCTCTCCGAGAGACCCGAGAGTTCTGTATGAGCAAGCAGCTCATTAATCATTTCGGCATTGACGTTGTTTTGTATATTTGAGTAGGCCAGTTGTTTGGTAATCATGATAGTCAACCACTGCGATCCTGTATTTGTAACTATTTGCTACTAATTTCGGAATCTTAAGCTCTGTGATATACCATCATCATTTAGTATCTGGAAATGTGATGAAGATATAAATACGATGACGCCCTCTGGTCCAATTCCCTTGAATCTCGGCTGCCTTTTAAAATTTCCACACTGTGCTTTGTTGGATTTCATCTTCTGTGAAAATGATCCGGATATTAGTATTTTTATTATCTACTTTATCTGTTTTGGCGGCGAGACCATTCCTTAATGTAGCTGACACCGGGTATGCTAAAGTTCTCCAAATGTATTGATTGAAATTGGTTTAACAACTAGTTCAGTTTCGGTCCTTTCATACCTGATGACAATGGTCTTCCATCTCTTGACACTGTTTTTTCGCTTCCCGATTTCGATGATGCTGCACAAAACTTTATGACTATAAGGAACTATTCTTATTATCGTACCGGTGCCGGTAGCGAGGTGTCTTATCAAGATAATTTAGAGGCCTATGGTAGGCTTAAGTTACGCCCTCGCATCCTCAGAGATGTCACCCATGTCACTGATACATTGCCGTATGTAAGTTGGCATAGAACAAGATTCCAGATATTAAAATTAACTAGAACTACAATTCTGGGATACAACTATTCAGCGCCCTTCTTCATTGCACCCGCAGGCCGCGCTCAATATGCCAACCCCGAAGGAGAAAAGAATATCATGCGAGCTGCAGAGGCTGCAAATGTTCTCTATGTGGTGAGATATTCTACCATGTTTCATCTAGGAAGTATGTTGCTGATATAATCGATAACGCCCTCAGCCATCTTTCCGGTCCTCAATTCCCTTAGAAGAGATTGTTATGGAAAAGACGAGCAGCGACTTTGTCACTTTTCAGCAAGTTCGTCCACGTAACCTATCCTGAAAGATTAACTATGCTGAATTTCCGACTTAGCTCTACATTGAAGGCAATGACACAATTGTGGAACAGTCTATTCGAAGAATTGAAGCTGCAGGCCAAAAGGCTATTGTTCTCACCGTGGACTCGGCTGGAGATGGCGTACGCCCTCGTTCACAGCGTTACGACGTGGGCTCCGCAGATGTTGGTCTTACATATCTTACGTGGGAGAGATATGCACGGATCCGAAATATGACAGATCTTCCCGTGATTCCCAAGGGTACTAAATGTATTTAGCATGCTCAGTATTCATGAAGCTAATAGATTCAAAGGTATCGCAACAGTGGAAGACGCCCAAATGGCTATTCAAGTTGGTGCTCCTGCAATATACATATCTAATCATGGGGGTCGCCAGCTTGATACAGCTCGTTCCTCCTTATCTGTTGTTCTGGAGATCTTCGAAAAGGCCCCGGAGGTTTTTCAGCAAATTGACGTTTGGGCTGATGGAGGTGTACGGTATGGCACTGATGTGCTGAAGTTATTAGCGTTAGGTGTGAAGGCGGTCGGGCTTGCAAGGCCATTCATGTATGCGAACTGTTACGGGGATGCTGGAATCAGCCATGCGATAGAATTGTTAAGAAACGAGATTATAAACGATGCAGCTAACCTTGGTGTTGCGGATCTCAAGCAAATAGACTCGTCTTCGGTAAGTATTTCAGATATGGGATTAAATGTATGCTAACTTGGTCACCTAGCTTGATCTACGGCAGGCACGCTGTATTTAGTTTCTGTTGTATGTGGACTGTAGATATCATCACCACTATCAAAGATAGTATACGAAGGTATACGAGTCAATTAGAGCTTTATGGAAACCCCTAAGGCTGTGGATCCTATTGTTGCTCCTTATGCCCGTCGTAGGCCCGAGTGTCAGAGTCTGGTGTCGTCGCTGAACTGTTAATCGCTTTACGCGTCTGAAGAGACCGTTTATAAACTCTGAACTAGAACCTGATACAAGATGGCTGTGAGTATTCATATGTCAATTAAAAATACTTGGAGAGCTTCAGGCATTCATTATATCACAGTAGAAATAGTCATGAAAGTAGTATGCTTGCGAAAGTTCTAACGCCGTAAATTGAAGTTAAAATGTGAATGGAAGGCACAGGGAATAGCCGCAATTGCCGTTCTATCCTTGCTGGACAGTGCAAATATCCGTTGAGCACTGGGATGATATACGAAAGTTGGAGCTGGCTCTTACGACGCGATGTATGCGCGATTATTGGAGTAATAGTTTCAGCGGTCCCCTGTTAGCAACCCCTGACGGGCGCCGTGGACTACCGCTGTGATAAGAACCGCTACCCAATACCTCAGGGGCCTTGCAGCACTCGCTACCTGTGACCGCGGACTCGTCCGGATGACAATAGCGGGATTACTTAGGTTTATGACTTACACGCATACTACAGTATTCTCCGCTATCCCATGGCCACTCTTGGAAGAATCGTTGTCGAAAATCTAAGCCTGATATGGAGTTCTATATCTTCAATTCGTAAGGGATTTAACTATCATGAAGTTATTGTTGACCTTCTTCCGTCGTTTGCATAGGCTCCTCGGTGAAAACTGTCCAGTCGCGGTCGCAACAAATTTTGCCGCCTCAGCACCGGTCACAGCGCAACAACTGGAATCAACTCTGCTAATCGCCCTATACCGGGACTTGACGACCGAATGAGATTGGTTTCTTCACATGAGGTTAGGTCGTCACTCAATATGGGCAGATGGGTAAATGAGTTGTCGGGCAGAGTGAGACGCCCCCCACTACTGTTTGGCGTAGGGTCGATGGGACTCTCGCACTACAGGTGATGTTTCTTCCGCAAGATGTGAACCCAAAAGTCAGGCTGAGTACAGAACGTGGAAATGAAGGACCTATTCTGATTTCTGGATAGACCTTATCACTGGAACTTCATTAGAGGCGTTACTGAACTCGTGGCGTAAGCAAACTATGAATCTTGGACAAATGAGTTCTGAAGCATCTTGAGTAGATCACTGGCTCGGTTTGAGGTACCTATTCTAGGTAATCACTGGATGTAGAACCATCAGTGGCTGAAAGAAATTTATTGGGGCTCTGTGTTCTGGCAATGAAGGCAACCTCAGCTGGTTGTAAAGCTGAACTCGAGTAGGCCGAGTAGCTTCTACATGGAAAGATGCGGACACGAATTCGACGAGAGTGATTTACTGAAACATTTGCTTCCGGACCTGCCGTGAGTATCGCCACGGATTTAACTGGATGTTTGTGAGCGCTGATCAAAAGTTAGTGATGATTTTGCGAGCAAAGTGTCAGCAAGGCGGAGTCTTGAGAACACCCGCCAAGACCTTGTGACGTGAGATGCTTCGATCGAACCTCTCAGCGTAGACTTTGGCTTCTCAGCTATGAAGCTGACGTCGAAACTATCCATTGATAATCAAGGGTGTACTGAGTTGCCTGATCTTCATGCCGTGAGAGGGAATTTGGAAGCTACTAGCAGCTTGATGATCCCTCCGACGCTTAGAATAATAGCTAAGACCGCTCACCATAATCATACACCTGATGATGCATTTAATTGAGCGGGAAAGCTCTTCGCAACAGAGCACCTCCTGTTTGTTACTTCGCATTCTACGACACAATTCAACTAGCAACTTGGACGTGTGGTTTGAGAAACGATCAGATTCGTTGACCAGAAACCTTCCACCCACTGAAGTTCTGTCTTAACTATGTCAAGTGATGTCCCGGTCCAATCCAGCCTAAGTGCGTTTTGGTGGGCAAAGGGTCATCCACCAGCGGACCCGAAGGAGTCATGTACCGGCAAGACTATCCTTATAACCGGAGCCAATACAGGACTCGGATTTGAGGCTGCTAAAAAGTTTGCAGCCCTCGGCGTATCTTCTCTGATCTTGGGAGTTCGCTCCATTGGGAGGGGCAAAGCGGCAAAAATTGAGATCGAAAAAATCACTGGGTGTAAACCGGATGTCATTAGCGTTGTTCCGCTTGACATGAGCAGCTATGATTCTGTGGAAAGCTTTGTTCATACAGTGTCTACGAATCATTCCAAGATTGACGCGGTCGTACTGAATGCTGGATTGGCCTCTAATGCATTCGGTTTGGGTCCAGAAGGCTGGGAGATGTCCTTACAGGTCAATGCGATTTCGACGGCTTATCTAGCAATACTGCTTCTTCCTATGCTCCGACGAACAGGAGGATTCAATGGGTACCCTGCCCACCTAGAGATCGTCTCCAGCAGTGGCCACGGCGACGTGAAAATACAGGACTTACGTGATGAGAAAAGTCTCCTCAGTAAAGCTAATAGCAAGAACAATTTCAATTCCACCGCTCAGTACAATGTCACCAAGTTGTTTGGAATGTGGGCCATGGAAGAGATAGCCGCAAAGACGGATCCCAGTATGGTGGTAGTCTTAGCATCTTGCCCGGGTTTGTGTAGAAGCAACTTGGGGAGAGACTTCGACGTGGTGTCGCGAAGCTTAGA
>JANIPN010016577.1:0-22168 GCA_027478595.1 Erythroxylum anguifugum
GATAGGGTGAGCGGCTCGCCCACTTTTGTTACAAGGAGGGCACGCTGAGTGGACATGTTGGGAGAGTTTGATTTGAGAGTTCTTCAGTCTCGATGAGACAGGCCAACTGGTGCGTATTATCTTGATCAAATATCGTCGTAAGAGGATGCGATTTCTAGAAGTGATGGTAGTCTCTATTAGGATTTCTGGCCTTTTTATTCTTGGGTTGATAGCCCCTCATAATTCTACCGCTTTTACAAGTTTTGCGTGATCTAATCCAGTCTCGCTTTTGCGCAATTGGGCTTTGTCGTGTTGATTTCAAATCCAGAAGCTGATTAAAGATATGATGCAAATCAAACAACCTAATCATGGTTCGGACGATATTTGTTCCGACACCATTATATAATCGAGGTTTTGGTTCGGATAATATGGAAGGAATTATCCCGATCAAAATAAAGCTCGTGCAAAGCCTTATTAATGAAATAGGAAAGATATGGCAAGTATTGCGTGTATATAGCAAAATAAGGGTGACCGGGGTAATTCCTTCTATAATTCTATAATACGCTGGCAAGAGGATGGGTTGTGACTCGAAGAATAGAAAGCGTATGAAGTGACCTAATCACAACTAAGTCCTATCTTCAAAGTCTCCCATATACATATAACAGCTCAAGCCGAAGCACTTAGGTGGTTATTCGGTGCTATCATGAGTAGGTTACAATGTTGAATGACTGTCACCAGGATTGTCTACTCAGCTCTGCCTCAGCATGTAGTTCATTTATGATAAGATTTGACCGAGTCTGAGGTGTTGTCATTAATGCACTGCCGAACAGCGATGACCTATTTTTGTGTCTGGCTCGCGCACGGTAGCTTGGATCCTTTACATTTATCTGAACAACTCTGTGTGTTGACTTACCTCTGGCTTCAAGGGACGCGAATTATTCAGGTAGGATACTTCGATGACAGTGTGACTACGGATCCGTGCTGTAGTCTGTATCGTACCTACTAGTCTAATACTAGTTACTCGTTTCCAACAACCGAACCTTCCAGGCAACTAACACCGGTTCAGCTCCGAGACCCCAGGCCCAGAGGCGGCCTGTAGGCCCCGGGCCCTAACTACCCCCTACTACCTATCTAGGTACCTAGTACCTAGTACCTAGTACCTAGTACCTAGTGCCTAGGGGCCTAGGGCCCCGCTCGAGTAGTAGCGGGATCGCTGATGCGGCTCCCCCATTTCGCTTACCTTACCTTATTTATCAAGTCAGCTATGAGGTATGGTAGCCAAAATGCCAAAGGGCCCAAAGTAGCGCCGAGTCGGCGCGTGCTACTCACTTAAGGAGTCAAGGAACTGGGAACCCAAGTGGACGGGAGATTGGTGGTGTCCAGTGCCACTGTCCGAGTATAGTACACGGTCAATTATTGCTGGTAGACGGTGTAGGGGGTAGTTAGTTCGGGATCTAAATAATAATTATAATCCTATTAATCCTGATGTTACACGTGTATCTTTTTTCTCAAAAGTCCTCACTGATTATTACTCCTCAGTGTCACTGCTCACTTTTCACGGCTCACTCCTCGCCCGAGTTCATTTTCGCACTTTGAAAATACTCGGTCTCGCGGACCAACAAGCAACAACTTGGGGATTCGATCAGTCGTGTTGGTCCTACGCCTCGTGTGTACTCGTACTGTGCACGAGCAAATGGAAATTACATAGGTACCGCTCGGTCCGCCTAGACTGGGCTGGTACCATGCCCACCGCTTTCGTGGCGGTCTGCTCAGTTTCTTATTCGTTTTGGCACGACCCCTATTTTTTGCCTCAATTGTCATTCTCGTACGGATCCGTACGGTGTTCTTCTTTCCCGTCTTTCTTTGATTTTCAGAGCGGCATACCGACCGAAAAAGCCATTTCGGGCGTGTAGGTTTCAGCCTTGTCATGGCAGTACCATAAGCCGTCCCGCTTCCTTCGCAGGCGAGAGCGTGGGTGTTTTTGTACTGATGAGGGTGACCACGATTATGGCTTCAGCCCTTTAAGAATAAACAAAGTTTCGTATAGTTTACTCGGAAGGATCCCGTCTTCTCTGTTTTACGTATGCAATAAGGTCTCATTGGCTAAGTGACTGCCTATGTTTCAGGGTAAGCCGTGCTCCATCTGATCATCTCCCGCCTAAAAGTTTTGGCACAAGATTCTGTCGGTGTCAATGCTCTAGGCCTAGCACTAAGTGATCATTTCGAAATGTCAATCTTACAATTTACTTCGCCGAACGGCCTCCACATTCTAGTCGTCGGACCCCAGTGGCCATTAGTGCAAAAGATGCCATGCTCCACGGGCAATGGCCATGGATGACTGTCCCTACAAGAAATTGTGAAGCTGGTGACTTGGCTTGGGATTGCGAGCTTACAGGAGGCTCTCTCGTATTGGTCGATCTGGAGGCGTCAGACTCAGCCTCGAGCCAAGTTAGATGCCTCTGGCAGTCGTTTCTAATAGGCAAGCTCGATTCTCCTATTACCGTTGAATATAATGGACTTGGTTCCATCAACTTATGATCTCTTTCTATTTCGTTCCTCCTTTTACAACCTTCGCTCATTCAGTCTGTCGCTTCCATTATGTACTTACTTTCTATTTCTGCTTTGCTTTCTGTTCTCATTTCTACCGTTGATGCTACTCTTGCTATAACAAGAAACAATGGCGGCTTCAATACTACTACTGGAGCTCGTCCAGACAGGCTAGAAATTAACGGCTTTGCTCAAAGGGGTGGCCCGCAATGGGATTTGTTCGTTTTATGGTACAAGGAACTCTGCTGAACTTTTTTGTCTTTTTTTTGTCCTAGGGGCGATCTCAGCAAGACACCGAGACATACTCCTTTATGATTTTAAGCTAATTTTATGTACAGTATGGCCGATGTACAGGCCAGGCCACAGAGTCAAATCGATTCTTGGTATCAGATCGCTGGTCCGTGAACCTGCTATAGAATTATTATATTCTAGAATACTAGTATTAATCCGTAACTAGGTATTCATGGGCGACCTTATCGTGCATGGGATGGGGTACAAGCCGCGCCTCAACCTCATGCTGGTGGATACTGTCCGCATTCATCGGTTCTGTTTCCAACTTGGCATAGGCCTTACATTCTGCTATTAGAGGTATGCAAGTTCTCTCTGTTTTTTTCTTCTAAATCTCGATCTAAAAAGAATATAGCAAACTATTTGGCAATGTGCCCAGAGACTTGCACAAACCTACCCCACGAACGTTCGACAAAGCTATATTACTGCTGCTACTACATTAAGGTTCCCCTACTGGGATTGGGCAGCCGTTGCAACTTTGCCGCCAGTGGTAACCCAGTCCTCGATCACAGTTTCAAGGCCTTCTGGAAGAGTAACAATCCCGAACCCTCTATATCAGTACACTTTCAACCCTCAGCCGTCGCAGCAGGATTTCCCTGGAACGTCTGCCCCACAGAGATATCGGAGGACTGTTCGATACCCAGATGCTAATGGAAATTCCAATCACAATGCTGCTAATAATGCCCTGAGTCGAAACGCTGGTTACTTGCGTGACACAACTTATAATATTTTGACACGAACCACGAACTACGCCGAGTTCAGTAATGACGGCTTCCCAGGCACGGTTACCGGTGCGGGTTCCATAGAGAATCCTCACGGTTCGGTCCATGGGTTAGTAGGTGGTCCTGGAGGCCACATGACTTATGTTGACTATAGCGCCTTTGACCCCATTTTCTGGCTTCATCATACGTAAGAGAAAATATTCGACTCCAAAGTAGAATTACTAAGTGTCAATAGGAATGTCGACCGTCTGTTTGCTATCTGGCAGGCTCTACATCCCAACTCCTGGAATATTAACCAGAGAAACGACGCAGGCACATTTGCCGTTACTGCTGGTACTATAGAAACAGCAACAACTCCCCTTTATCCCTTCCATAGAGATACCACAGGTACGCCATGGACCTCCAACCCTACTCGCGGTACGCGAGAGTCTGGCTATACTTACCCCGAAATTCGGCCTTGGGGAAAAACCCCCGAACAGAACACAGCGGATGTCAGAGCAGCAATTCGGCGTTTGTACGACCCCAACGGACAGATACGCCGTCGCAGCCAGTACTCTAAGCGAGCTGCACTCGACACCAGGCAAACTCAGCCGCTCGATATCACTGGGGCTCTGGTTGGTGGTCAGTACAGACAGTGGGATCTCAATGTCGAGGTTGATAAATTTGCTCTTGCTTCTTCCTTCACTATCTACTTTTTCATGGGTAGACCGGGTTCCGATTCAACCAGATGGGCTTTCGATTCCAGCCTCATAGCCTCTTTCCCTGTGCTCCGCCCTCTTTCTTATAGCCCTCCCCGGAATGTTACCATCTATTCTACCATACCATTGACACGCTCACTTTTGGGTGCGGTTAACATTGGAGGGCTAGATGACCTAGAGACTGAAATGACTACGACATACATTCAAGCTAACTTGAATTGGAGATTGGCCGATATGGATGGAAGGGCTATCGATGTGGCTAGTGTACCTAGCTTAAGGGTCTTTGTCGTGGATCAGGAAGTCATTCCACCGCGCGGAGCAACCGATCTTCCACAGTATGGTGCAGTTACTCCGCATCTGAATGCTACTGATGGTAAGACTGGAGCTGCGGAAAGTGGTGACGGTACGTTGAGCACATTTGGTTTCAGTGAAGATGGTGTACCGGTGAATTAAGGGAAAGCCCCCAAAGAAGCTCAGGCGTGGCGATGTGATATCTACAGAGCTAAAGTTAAAACTTGAAAATGCTAGGAATAATTGTAATAGATTCTAACTATCCCACACCTAAGCACCTTTTTGGAGGCCTATGCGAGGTGCTTGTTTCCCTGGGAATAAGTTGTTTGAACAAAGAGCGTAGAATTAGCTTTCCTTCTGGGAGGAGAAGTTCTGAGGCCGCAAGACGCTACTTCGATGGGTTAATTTTTTAATTAAAAGCCACGGAGTGATTCTATACTCCAGTTCCTCGTATCCGAACAAGCAGAAGAACTACGAAATCATGTAGACTCCGGGGTCGTGGAATATTTTTATATGCTCTGGTAAGGGACCTCGGGATATATTAGCCATTGGCCCCATTGGTGCCGGAGTTAGGGGCTTGGCTCTATTGCCGCCCCACGTCAAGTACCTGGCAATTAATTGGCTTGAGCCTAGCTTGCTTTCTCGATTTGAGTCGTCACTATATCGTGTAGGAATTGCTGTCGTTGAGGCCATTGCGACAAAAGCGTTGGCTGTATGAACCAGGATGGGATGGCCCGAATAAGCTTTACGAGTGGCTTATGTCTCTGGAAGACACCATTTGCCCACGGGTCTGTGAGGGTATTTCTACAACCCGTTTGTAGGCACGAGCACAGGAATATTCTCCAATATGGCAGAGTCCAATGGAGGGCCCAATGTGAGTTGCTATCCGTCAAGGAAATTTTGTCGCCTTTGTTACCGCATCTTCTTGTTGCCCCGTCTCCCCGGTGCGCCTGCATTGATGTCTTTACTGATGCCTTAGACAAAAAGCTAACAGAAGTCTTATAGTGGCGGAAGCTCCGTCACCTGTGCGCAATATCTATCCGCAACTTATTGATAGTGCAGCCACGAAGTCGCCAGCCTTGGGAGATTGCTAGGGATAATGACATCGTTAAGCTCCGAGACCAAGAATTTGCTCAACCCAATGAAGCGTTAAAGCTCCCGCGCACCGGTTCAGCTCAAAACCTCCCACAAACAAATGAAACAGCACTTGAAAGGGACGATTCTTTTCAATTTGAAATAATGCAAAGCTCTCGTACTGGTCCTACAAGGAGAAGGTCAACTCTCACTTGGCCAAATGAGTCGCCTACGCAGAGGCAGAAGCACCTTAAAGAAGCCACAAGTAACCGCAGAGCGGATGTCTTCTTTTCACTTCACACTTCCATTAATAGCCCACCATTCTACATTTCAGAGACTATCGTCCAGACGATGAATGCAGACTTTGCTTCGTTTAATCTCAGCGACCTCAGGATAATATCACGCCTCGCCGAATGTGTCCTCAAGATTTGGGGTAAACCTGAGCCTCAGGTGAACTATGTACAGATCTTGGAAATGAGTGTTGATTTTAGCGAGCTCATATGTCTAGGCAAATCTGTAAGTACCGAGTAAAGCTTTGGAATATGAATTTATATACTCATAACCATAGCTTGACGATCTACACAATCCACTCATGGACAACGCTGTGATATTCCACTTCACTGATGGGCTCTGGGGGTGTCGTCACGGTCCGGAGAATCTACAAAAGATCCTTCCTCAGAAAATTGGCTCAAGCATAATGGCAAAAGCGAAAGGCCCGGCAACCAACACTTCATCATTCGACTCGCTCATGCAGCTTCGCAATGTAACAGAATGTATTGACGATGCGCTGAGGACTAGAGAGGCTCTAGCCCATCAGATTGCGGAAGTTATCGAGGAGAATAAAGTTGCAGATGACACAATTGGCTCGGCCTCGACTAGTTCAGTTTGGAGGAACACTGCAACGGAGTCAGTCAATCAGGCAAAGCGTGAATTGCGTGGGTTACGAGTCAACCTCCAGAAGACGAAGAACAACCTCGCCCAGCGTTACGACGCACTTGCCGATGGAAAACAGAAACTAGAGGAGTCAGAGAAGGAACTTCGGGACGATGTTGCGGGTTGTAGTCATCTTCGATCGCAGCAAGAGGAGAGCCAGGGTTTACTTCGAGGCCAAATCCGGCGCATCGCACAACGACTTTCTGAGATATATCCGATTGAACCTATTCCCAATTATCCTACGTGCTTCACGATCGGAAAACTCTATCTTCCTAACGCCGTACACTTCGCATCTTCGTATTCATCCCAAGCTTCAACCAGCGCCCCAACTCCGACCGCTGATGAAGACAATACCGCTGCTGCCCTAGGTCTCGTCACTCACATCATCGACACGCTTGCAACCAAGCTTTTTATTGCATTGCCCTATCCCCTGAATTCCGCAGGCTCCTCTAGCAGCGCCTTTGATCGAACGTCTCCAAGCTCGGACCTAGGAGGACCAGCCACGCATAAGGCTCCAGCTATACCGACTCCTGAAAACAGCCCATGGCGCGTGTTCTATTTGAACCAGAAATCTGGAGATGGTGCTCGCTTTCGATGGGGAGTCTACATGGTCAACAAGTGTATAGAGGAGATTATGAGGAACTACAATATCAAGATAGTGGATCCCCGTGAGACCCTCGGCAATTTAAAGTATTTACTTGTATTTCTCAGCAGTGGAAAGGGTGACATGCCTCTTAGAAAGGCTGGTGTCGTCAAAGGCCTGAAAATGGACAAAGAAAGCTGGCAAAAAACCATAGAAGGGCTTAAGATTGGAGGAGAGACTAGCGCAGAGATGAGAAAGGCTATCGGTATGGAGAGACCTGCTTACCCTATTGAGGATCGCAAGAAAGTCGAGGCGAAGATGAATCAAGCGATTAAGGGCCCAAAAATGAAGACTTTAGAAGAGATGGGGAACGGGTCTGTACCTCCGACATTCGATTAGGAGTACTTTAACTTTCTGTCGGGAGCAGCTAACTACGGATAACAATGTTCAGGGGAAGGGCTACAAGGATGGAGACGCTAACGCTGATGGTAGCTCTAGGGAAGGTCTCAGCGCAACGGCGAAAAGCCTAAAGCCCTAGCCGTAACTATACAAAACTTGATGCATTGTTAGAGCTTGATAAAGCACGTGAAGGATGGGATTTATTGTCGAGCCGTCCTCGTAGTGTTATTGGTACCATTTTCCAAATGAAGGTAAATATTTCTTACATCCTACGGGATGCATTGTCACACTTCACTTCCTAAGATACCCCCATATTAGAGAATCGATTAATTCCCATTTGCGGAATGAGCTCCCAGGGTTTCGAGTGACATCTAAAAGCGACGCCATGCATGATAATATTATCTGACCAAAATGTATCTCTGGCACGATATCTCCATTTCTCAATCTGAGCGTACAAAAAAAATGGTTGCCGGAAACTAACGTACACCTCTAAATAACAACAACAATCTTATCGCGGGCCCAACCGCGACCAGGTTCCAAGCCAACAATCCCTCATCGGCTGGCCCTCAAAGTGAGTCAGTCACCCACTGACCGACTGCATAAGCAGTTCAATCGCCCATAGGCATCTGCTCGACCTCCTCGCTTAGGGCGCGCCAGTTATCTGCCATGAGCTCAGCGTACTTGACGCGTTCCTGGCTCCAGTCCTGGTGCAGCTTGGATATATGGAACTGCGTATGCTGGAAGAAGACAAGCTCATCCCGGATGCACTCCTTGACAAACACTCCACGCGCGTGCTGGTCGACGATGGACTGCTTATCCTGTATTGATTGCGTGTTGGGTTAGCCTTTTGCACTCTACCATATCAAACACGCCCTGAACACAAGGAAGAGTCAAGGAGGGGAGATGGATAGAATCTGTGTAGGACAATGCACACTTACGTTGATGATGGCATGCTCCACCTTCTCCGCCTCGCCGGGCTTAGTAGTACCTTCCGGCTTCGCGCGAATAGCCTCGAGCTTGTGCTCGTTTGACTCGATGCGGCGTTCCAGTTGCGGTATGTTGTTGCGGTCGTAGCGATCGCGACGTTCGAAGAGGTCGCGAATGCTGACGAGGTTATCTCGCTGGCGCTTGAGGTCTTCAAGTACGCCCTCGTCCCAGGCTCGCACCTCATCCTCTAGTAGACTATGGCTAGTTTCCAGGTGTTTGGCAGTGGCTTTTATACCTTCATTAAGTAGCGGCACGTCATTAGTGTCGGTCGAATACGTGTCTTGTGTGTCCTCAGTCAGGCTGCGTAGGGATTGCGAGAAGCGGAGCGAGTCGGCTGCCACCCCTTGATTACGCTTCAGCAGGCGCTCAAGGAGGTTGCAAAGGCCGATATAAGTTTCTGACGAGCGTTTGACACCGGAGCGTACCGTATCGAAGGTATCTTGGAGATTGGTGGGTAGGGAGTCTTCTAGTCCTGGGGGAAGAGCCTTGCCAGCGAATTCCTCCTGGACGGAAATGGTAGCTTGCTTGCGCCAGACTGCAAGTTCCGTAGGAACGGTGAGAAACATTATGACCAATTGCTCTTGACTTAGAATCGGATGTCTAACGAGAGCATTCGTAAAGCGGACTAAACCGCGCCTTCGTTTTTCAATAAAGGCACTATCTGAGGATAGATGCCTCCCATTGACTACTAAACGCGTTAGCCAAGGAAAAGCCGTAACAAAATAATATGGAATTCTTACCCGCGATCTTCTTCGGTGGCAGTAATGGTAGTTGTCTGAAGGGATATCTCTTATGTAGGCAGTCGAGCAGCCAGACAAAGTCACTGTATCGTCGAATAACTGTCGTAGCTCGCCTCGCACTTTTGACCTCGTAGTTACGATGCTGGAACATAAACATGCCCTCCTTCTCCGGCAGCAGTGCTATTGTGACTGTCTCTTCTGGGCCCGAGCCACCTGTTCTAGCTATTGCTGGAGGACGAGAAATACCTGCCGATGATGGTATAGTTGCGGTTTCGCCTCCGAAGCCTCCTCCTAAGCCAGCAGAGCCCCCGTTTGTGAAGCCAGAGCCCCATCCAGCAGCGTCTGCGGTGGAACCCGCCGACCCCGAAAGCCCTGCGTCATCACCTGCTTCGGAGCTCGTAGTGAATGTGCTTGTGGTCCTTCCTCCTCCTGTGGGAGAGTTGGCAGGCCGCGACATGGTCGTTTCGTGGGCAGGAGTCGCGTCGTTTTGTACAGGCTGGGTGTATCTTTGGGTAATGGGGCTAGCCCAAGGATCCGCTTCAGGATTATCGAGAGAATCTCTTCTTAGGTGTCGGGATTTTTGAGGAGATGAGGAGGCGGCCGATTGTCTGTTTTGCTGTGGGCTGGAGGCAGCAAGCTTTGGCGGTGCAGCCGGCGTTCCTTTTGCCTTCTTTAATCTATCAAGATGGGGTAATGACGGCACGGGGAGCTCTGTGCCAAGTCAGCTTCTTCTGTCTGAGAAAAACAAACGCCTCAGGCCCTTAGCACAACGGGAGGCTCTTCTTACTTGCGCGTCTCTCGTCAACGCCGTCGAGGGTTGCATCTTCACCATTCTGAGCAAGGCCGATTAATGCCAACAGGACATTGAATTCGCTGCGCCCCAATCCCGCGTCTGCCCCGCCAGGTGCGACAAGCCCCAATAACCTTGTCTGCTCACTCGGACTGATTCTGCTACCATCGAAAAGTTTTTTCAGCCCCTGGGAGCTCACGTTGCCACCGAGATTGTCTCCAGAGCCCAGCACGGCATCGAACGCATCCACGTAGCTGTCGGGGAGGTCTGAAGGCCGCAACAGATTCTTGACCATGTCCGCCCGACCACCTTTTTTTGGCGTAGGCATGCCCCATGGCGAGGATTCGCCAATATTGTCGTCTTCGTCAGCGAAGAGAGAGTTTGAAGTTTTTGGTGCCTGAGCCTCATCCCCAAAGAGAGATTTGGAGTTGGATGACTGCTTCCCAAAGCCCTCATCTTCGTCGCCGAAGAGGGACATGCCGGCGGCGACGGAATGGCGGTACTCGAGGGACTGCCGCGAGGAACTGTAAGGGAGCCGGAAGCTCGTACAGAGAGAACCCAGGTAACAGACGCACGGAAAATCGGGTAAAGGAAGCTAGGGAATAGAATTAGAGTTGGGGAGCTAGAGCTTGGACTCAGCCAGACAGTTCCTGTGTAGAGTGGAGCAGCACCAGGCCCATCGTCGCAGCCCGAACCTCTCTCTCTTTTTGTGTATCTCAGGGCTTAGGATAAGGTAAGAGGTAGATGGCCATGGACATGGACTAAGGAAGCGACTACTGGTGTGTCGTCCTATGGGCTCCGTGGACTGATTGCTGTGTTGCCCTGGCAGTTGGGGGCCCGGCGGCCTTGGCTTAGCTGGTTGGCTGGATGGCTGGTTGGTCAGCTCGCCCCGAGTAGTGTGACCGCTGTAGGGTTTCACTCCCCCCGGGGAGGGGTGGGTTGTTACTTATCAGTCCTAGACATGATCTAACTAAGTGACTCGTCTTCATCAAGAAACAGATGCGATTTACACGTGAGGTTTCAGTTAGCATTCTATATATGGAAAGCCATGCTGTTATCAAAATGCTTTATCATATACAATCCAAACGAATTGTCTGGGAATCGGATGCGAAGTACCGCTCTTGCTCGCAAAACCTCGATTATTAAGACCATCTTTGCCACATACCAGTGACCTATTCTAAGCACCTAAGCTCACCACAGGCCCAATACCTTAAATAACCTCGAGCCCGGTATTTAGTATTATGTTCCCCTCTCTGACTCCTTCACCCCTCTCCAGTCCAAACTCTAGGTTTTCTACGGTGTCTACCTGCCTTCCTAGGTACCTAGCACGAGTACGAGTACATAGGGTGATAGGATACCTACCTACCTACCTAGGTAAGTAGGTACCTACCCACTTAGATCCTCGCGTGGTGCAGGCAGCCGCAGCGTTTTGCCTGAGGAAGATCTGTTCGCCAGCGGGGATCTCTGCCTCTGCCCTCTGCCTCCGCCTCTGCCTCTTCGGCCTCGAAACACTGAACCGCAAACACAGCCTTCGAGCCTTCGAGGAGCAGCGAGCGCGTTGATCCGCACGGATCTTTCCAGCTCTCTCCGCACGCCACTTAGCCTTGTCTTTTGACTCTCACTCCTTTTTAATTTCTTATTTGGGTCTCACCTTGACTCATCTTGTTTCGTCTTCAACGCTTCTTCTCCTTCACTAGAAACCCACGCATTTAGTCTTTCGTCGTGTGTTTCTCTCGCCGGCGGTCCTGGTCATGGCGGACGCACAAGAGCCTCAAAGGCAGTCGATCCAAGACCGCATCGCAGCTCTGAACGTGGGCCATGTTGGCAGGGCTCCGATCACTGCGACTCAGAATAAGAGACCTCCACCCCCTAGACCTCCTGTGGAAAGGTCCAAATCTTCACATGTACCTACTACTCTCGATCAGGAGATCGGTAACGAGCCTATTCAAAGTGAAGCCCAGCAGTCAAAGACCGTCCTACCACCTCCTCCGGGAATCGTAAGAACAGGCCAACAGGTCAATGGCAACAAGGCAAAGCCTCCACCGCCTCCAAGAGCCCCTCCGAGAGCTGCAACATCCGGTCCCTCTCCGGCTCTGCCTCCGAGAAGGCCATCCGAGCACATGGGTCGACGCAGTTCGCAAGAATCGATATCTTCAACGGTCTCCTCTGTATCTACTCTATCGACAAGAACCAATTCCACAGCAACTCGAACTCCATCTATAGACACGGGCAGGATCCGGGCACCGGCGTATGACCCCGCTGCTCTTCCGCCGCTTCCACCCAAGAAAACGAAAGAGGAAAAGGAGGCTGCCTTACGACCGTCTTTTAAAGGAAGACAATCATCCACTTCCAAGTCCCCAATTTCAGCTAAATCTTCCTCGACACCTCCTATCTTACCTCAAAGAACAGCCAGCGAAAGTGAAGCAAAACAAACCGATCATCCTCGCCCGCCACCTCGAAAGTTACCTCCAACGACCATTCCACCAGTAACCCCACGAGCTGGTGGACCCCCTCCAGTCCCGTCTTACAGACCAGTAACATCTCATGGACTTCCAACCCCAGAAACAACCCCAGAACCCACTCCACCGCCTATTCCGGCATCCACCCGACCCGATATCTCCAGAATTATGGCCAACAAACCCAAGTTGTCCTCACCGGCTACATCTGCAACAGTATCTTCGTCAGTGTCAATGGATAGATGTCTCATATGCCGCGACTTCTCGGCCGTTGACGCCCATGCAGCACGCTTTCCACGAGCCCAGGTGCCGTCTTTAGACTGGCTAGCCTCCCAGCTTTGTGGGCCATTCCCTTCACATACTGATAAAGCCCGTGCTATTTTCACCTGGTGCCATCACAACATTGCGTACAACGTCCGTGACTTTTTTGCTGGTACAGTCAAGCACACCACCCCGGCGGATACTCTAAGGACTGGAGAAGCCGTGTGTGCTGGTTATGCTGGCCTGTTTGCTGCTGTAGCGAATATGTCCGGCGTGGAATGTATCGTCGTCAGCGGGCATGGCAAGGGAATAGGACATACCGATACCGGGCCTGGACAGGCTTGTCCACCACGGAATCCAACAGGACACGCCTGGAATGCCGTACGCATCGACCATGGAGAATGGAAGCTCGTCGATCCATGCTGGGGCGCGGGCGCTGTGGACGGAGCCAAGAAGACATACATACCGACCTTCAAACCGCAGGAATTCACCAAGTCAAATGACGATTTTGGACTCAGACACTTTCCATCCAACCCGGATCACTTCTACCGAAACGATGGCCGTTATCAAATCTCATGGGAGGAGTATATTCTCGGTCCTGTGCCTGGTATTATTGGGCCTGGTTTCTGTACTCAGCACAAAGACGAAAATTTCCGACCAGGAACTGTTCAGCCCGCTCACAAATTTATCTCCACAAATCCAGCCGACCACCCGGGACCGACAGTCCGCTTTATGCTGGAACGAGGCTGTGCGCACTGGGACCAGAGGAAGAACAAAGAGCCGGGACACCTGTTCGCCGTTACGATGAAGAGGCCCGACGGTTACCATGATTATTTCTGTTTAGACACCAACGGGAAACATCTTTGGGCAGATGTACCAATCAGTAAATTACCACCTAAAGACTATGTAAGAATTGTGGCTATCACTGAAGTAGGTGGTGAAGATGCCAGAGGGATGACAAAAAGCGATTGGGAGTCCAAAGGAAGACGTGGCTGTGCTTGGAGTGCGGTTGTAACTTGGGAGACGAATTAGTATTCTATAAGCATATTATGAATCTGGCATGCTGTGTCAAATTTAGGATTTTATCCTTAGTTTACTATGTGTAGCTGGCTGGATCATTTGCAATGATACCCGAGAGAGTTGTGCCCCACAGTGTGAGTCAGGTGCTCAGAATAACAAATTCAGTGAGCTATACTGGAACTCCGCCGCTCTGTGATGGGTATTTCTCAAGTCTCCGCACAAGAAAGTGATGTCGTTTTTTCAAATGTGCACCGATAAGACGGACACTAGGCTATGAAGACACCGTTCATCTTGTAACTTACCCAATAAGCTTAGCCACATAGTAGATGCGGAACTGGCAAATACATTCTACAATTGGTAATAGCCATAACTTAACATATAACATTAAGATGGGGAAAATTACAGGACACTGGTTTGTACAAAAAGAATTGAATCACATTCATATCGCTAATCCTATTGAGAACCCTGGGGCCCATCTTGGTCCTCTCCTTTCGAGAACACCCTCCCCTCCCCCATTTCCTCTTATCGTTCCATAAAAACAAGAAAAGACATGAACGGTCATTACAGGTATCCAGAGGCACCTTGCGAGGCGCCCCGCACCTAATGTACTGAACCAGTCGTGAGAAGCGCAAGCCAGTCCTAGCTTAAACGCCAACCAAAAATCGAGATTAATAAACACGACTGAGAGCCCCCGATATTCTGTGACCAAAATATCGATCCCCAAAAACTGATAAATAGCAAGTTTTCGAAGCCCTAGAAGGTTCGCATCAAAGTGGAAGATTCGGCGAATAGGGAATAAAATAGTAAAGGCCAGACAGCCTCCATAGAACGTTCCAGGCGCATATGCAGGGACATGCTAAGTTTGGTTCGATCTTGTCTTCCTAGTCGAAATCAAAGTCGTAATGATTAATTATAAAGCCATTTCGTTATTTCTTGAATAAAGCCGAGCCTGTTTCTATCCCTAGATGGATAGTTCCTAAAGCGTCGGAAAAAAAACTTTCCTAGTATGGTAAGCTGTAAATTTTGATATGTGCACCTGAATCCGATCCAAAAGGTTTTTTGTACACCAAAGTCCTAAACTTTTCCTTCATAAGAATGATAAGACCCTATCGTGTAAATTAAGAAGTCTCTACATCATCCTTAACTAGAGATTTTTCGGCTCGCAATTTCATGAAGTCGGCCTGGCTTTCGAGTGAGCGGGCCATCAGGTGCATTACTACCATCGGTCAGCTTATTGAAAGAATTGTAGGACCATATGAATGACAACTTACTAGACCAGGTTCCTCCAGTCTCACACATCCTCGCCGTGACGCTGAGAACCTTGCATGCGAGCCCAACGCCACTTAAGTCCATAAGTGAGCCATTTTGAGTGTCGTCTAATGGGTTCACAACTGGCTCCTGGGCCTGCGTAGCAAGCTTGACCTCCATGCTCTTAACTATAGCATCCACCTTCCCAAGAAGTGCAATGTCCTCCTGCTCAAGAAGCATGATCGCAGGCACCCCTTCAAAGTCAATATTATCTCGACCAACTACTCCCATATAAGGCCCAACTCGCTCTTGGACAGTGCTCACCCATTCTGCAACAACTTGAGCACAGTCATTTGCACACATAGCGCTACCGATGCTCATTTCACGAGTGGGGAAGTCGGCGAGAGAAACATTGAACTTATCCGCCATGGCGAGCGAATGAGCGGCATGAGCTGCGGCCTTACGAAGATGACGCTCTCGTTTTGAAGATTGATCTCCCCCAAATTCACCCTGGACAGTCTCGGAAGATCCACCGTCGATCATCTTGTCCAAAGGTGAATGATTGCCAGAGATGTCTTCGGCGTGTTGTACGATCTCGCAGCCGCGAGCTATTTCGTGTGCCATACCATCCCAATCACGATTCCAGAAGCATTCCTTTGAACGGCCTAAGGATACGAACAGACGAACATAGGCAAGATCAAGCCAAGGAACGCAATCTGCAGAAAGATCGCTCACGCCGAATGGGTTTGGCCTCTGGATGTTATGGTGAGGCGATTCACGCCAGATAGCTTGGTAAGCTAATAGAGCAGGACCGATGTGCGCTTGCATTGATTCAGTCTCCTGGTGTGTCCATTGTCGCCCCAAGTGCCTTTGCCTGGTCTCCCAGATGTAGGTATGCAAAGCAATTATGAGCACCAAACACCCAAAATCGCTGGAATGAAATTCAGGAGCCGGTAAATTTGGAGATGTTAGTCTGGCATCGTCAGGGCGGCTGCTAGCCTGTATCTGATGTTGCTGGAAGGCATGCCTCTGACTTGCCGTCAGAAGAGAACTCAAAGCACCAGCAAATGTGATAGACTTGGATTTGGCGCCAATGCTACCCCCAAGTCCGTACCATGCCGCTGCTGTGTCGGCTGCCCAAAGGTCTTCATCACACGGAAGGTCAAGCCGGATCTCGGAATTTGTAAGCGACGGTGGAAAGTTGTACGAACTAACAAGCATGCTTGATAGCACAAATATCGAGTATAATGTTCGCTTTCTTTCTTCGGCTGCTTTCCACACGTACCAAGCCGTATCATCAGCCGTATTGTGTTGCGGATTCCACCCATCATTGACCATTTGGATATCATCATTTGTAGAGTCTTGAGGAAGCTCGGAGGGTTTAGAAAGTCCTGCAGCCCTAGCTAAACTTACAAGCGCAGCACAGTGTGTGCTGGCAATATCGGCTGATGTCCTATCACCACAATTATGTCCATAAACCACATTGAGCAGCATAGCCTGCACTAGCCACAAAGGCGTATTAGACGCAGCAGATTCGCTATTGTTTACCGCGAGATTGATGGCTGCCGACATGTCGGCACGACGTCGTTCCTCCAGAAATATCTGTATCAATTTCTTGGCAGACTCGAACAGCTCTCTTGATACCGTATAATCAAATTCAAACAAAGCTCCAATGGCCGCCATAGACAAAATCAAGCACCCTCCATCACCGCCTCCTGAGGCAGCGTACGCATAAGGACCCATAGACATACGTGCAGGATTCCCGTGACTAGGCAAATCAAAAGACAAGGTGGGTATATGTAAGAAAGGAAGTCGCGGATGAAAAAATTTGATGTAGGCTCCAATATATCGTTGGAAGTCAAAGGTACTTGGCAGGTTAACGTTGCTGCCTCTGGATTTTTGAAACCCAGGAGAAAGAGGAGAGCTAACTGTGGGCTGCGAATACTTTCGATGACTAAATGGACTAGGCTGAGACAGAACAGAAATAAGCGCTTGACGGGTTGCATCTGTGATTGAATCGGTTGCTGATGATGTTACAGAGCTCTGACGATTGCTGCTACCACTCAGGGAGGGGACTGTTAGCGGACTATCGGTCTGAGGGCGTAGATTAAAGAGGTTGTTTGATATGTTATTGAAGGACTGGGTATTTAAGTTGAATGGTTTTGGTGACGAAAACTGGTTATCATTAAGGCCGAAATCCATAGCCTTTGGGGACATAGTGTCGCCTAGAACATCTGGAAAGGACTGTCCATTCATATCCATCGCAATATCTGACATCACAGGACCCTGACTATGAACTGAATTATGTCTCCATAGTTCTTGTGACTGGTGCTGTGGCCCATCGAGCATAAGCTCGCTACCGCCACCAGGACTACCGGTACTGATTGCCGATGGAGACGAACCTGCGATAGCATGTTCATTGCTAGTGTCGAATGTCATGGAGTTATTGAAGCCGTTGATCCATTCAAAACTTCCTTCCTCGTCCAGAGATGGAATGTGCCCAAAACCTTGCTGGAATGGCGAAAGGGGAGGTTCAAAAGCCATAGACTGGGGAGAATCTGCGAAATGTAGTTGCGCTGGGTTTACAGTATGTGCTCCAGAGTAAAGAAAAGAACTCATGTCTATATCTGCCGGAAACCCACCAAAGGCTGGAGCTGTGCGCAAACCCCCACCAATGTCCAAATTCAGGCCGTTGGTGTCAATTTTCGACAAACCATGAGGGCGCTGAGTCCCGGAAGAGCTTGGCTTCAAACCGAATCCACTAAGACTCGGGTGCGAACTATGACCATGATTTGCTGGTGAACGACGTGCTGAAGAATTTGCTGCTGCAAGAAACCCGAGTGTGGCACCATCAACGTGGCTAATGGTGTTCGCTCGTGGACGCATAGATGCAGAATTACTCTGCTGCACCATAGAACCCTTTCGAGCCTTTCCAACGCCATTACCACTATTGCTGGTGCTCTCTCGGCGTCCACTCCTTGGCCTAGACGATGGTGTGGTGGTTAAATGGAGTTTCTGTTGATGCCTTAGGAGCAGATCTCGTCTCGCAAAACATCTCGTGCACTCTGGGCACTCAAAGGGCTTTTCTTTGGTATGAGATCTCTCATGTCGTTTCAAGTGCTCCAGACGAGCAAACGAGCGGTTGCAAGTTCCGCATACGTGTGGTCGAGGCTTGTCGGTTTTCGGTGGAGGGAACTCACTCTTCACCGGATTCGTCGAGGTGGTGTCTTTCATAGACTCTTTGAGAAGCTTGCCTGTTTCAATTCTATCAGCTTGGCTTGGCTTATGAGAATTCAAACCCCGTCGGTCACTTGAGCAACGTACCAGAGCTTTCCGCTGCCTCGCCTTTTGTCAAAACCTCCTTTACGGGGGCGCTACCTTCGCTGCCACCGCCACCGATATCTGGATTTTCTGTTGTATCTTGTAGCTTAATTGTGTCGGACAGCATGCTGCCCTCTTCCTTGCCTTCAGCAGCCAGTTTGGCTAGTGTTTGTTCCAATTTGAGTCACTTTCACTACCACTCCCTAGATCTCAAGGCAAAAATATCAAAGATCAGATGGCCAGGAAAGATTCCAAGCTTCGTGTCGCATCTAAGGCCCACAACACCGGTATGCGAACGGTGCTCCAGGTGGTAAATGCCCTAGATACTTTCCTTTGCCACCGAGAATCGACGTGGGACAGCAGTGAGGTCCTACTTGCTGAAACAAACATATTAGCCCACGACCAAGCAATTCACTGGTTTTTTCAAAATGCAGCACATGGATTTTCAAGCAACTTAGAAGACCTACCTCACCAAGTATGCCTTCTCGTACTATAGCACGACAGAGCTGCAAGCTGCCGAAGATTAACGTTCCGAAGAATTTAGATGTGCCAATCGCCACAAGAAAGACCGTGACACAAAGGATCGGCGAGACAACCACAAAGAAAAGTGTCCTAGATAGAGCGGCCGCGAGGCCGTTCTTCTCTCTGATGAGGGCAGAATGGGGGGAAAGCTGAGGTGAGCGTGGGGTACGAGTACGTACATCCGGCGTCCGGTTTAATCAGGAGCAGCGAGAAATGACGTTCCGCCAGGGACCAGGAATCAGAAGTTCAATAACAAAGCATTGGAGTATTGTAGACGGTTTGTGAAGTCTACAGAGAGCTTGCGCTCGTGAGTCTAGCGTTGGGCGAATTGTACAGTTGTAGCAGACCAAAGTCAAGTGCTCTGCGGCGGAACAGCAAGAACCGCTAAGTCTCTGCCCTCGTGCAGGGCAAATTCACAACAGGATCAAACGTCAGACCATGCGACGAGATACAAACGAACAGGACAAACAATCAAGAAAACAAAAAAACACCACTCTGGTGGCAAAGCTACAAAGATATCGAAATGAGGTGATTTGATCGGGAAGAAAGTAGGGCTACGAGCAGAGTTTAGAGGGCGGCGAACTGGGCTTGATGGCAGTCCGCGATGTAATGCAGATTATCTCAAGCATGCCTCTTTCGACTAGTTTCTTCCTTCCACTTAGATACCCGGGGAGACGCAAGAAACAGGCAAAGGGCTCCCCGTAGAACACGACCAAAAGCTATACAACCACTACGGGTCTTCGACCACCATCCTTCCTAGCCTACAGCAGCCCACAGCACAGGCTTGGACATGGAACTAGTAGATCGATGTACGAAGTTGGCCACGATTTTTCTACCAATTCCCCCAAGTCAGGTGTTCCAGCCTTCAAGGCTTCCGCTCCTTCCACTAGGGGCCCATACTACAATAGTTACTGCAGCCGGGCATGGGGGGTGGTATGGAGGGCTTTAGTAGGTTTAAGTTAAATAGGAGTAGGTGGGTTTGCTTGGAAGATTGAGTGGTGCAAACCTTTATTGCCACTGTAAGTCTACTGCTGACGGCCCCCTCCCCGGTAATATAAGGCAACACACGTAAAACGGCAAGACGGCCTAAGCTGGATGCGTGCAACGACAAGCATCGACAACTCATGATGGAGTTGATAGCGGCGGGTGGGATAGACTAGGATGCTGCATCAGAACATCGTTTCGTCGCTTCCTACTCCAGCGGGTGGGTGCCTTTCGGGACAGAAACAACGATTACTGGGTATTTGACTGGCCGGTGCGCTGCAAGAGTGTGCTGTGTTAGTAGGTGGATCGCCATGCTGTCTACGAGAAAAAAAAACAAAGCAGATGTGCATGGCAGGACGGTCTCCCTACATAGTACATACTTGCTTGCTTCTTCGGCGTGCGTGAAGATTGCCGCTGCTCGAAGCCTCGAACAGATACTGGAACATCATTTTGAAAAATACGCGCAGTTCGGTGGCTTTTTGACTTTGTGCCCGTGCTACTACTACTTCCGCTACTGCTTGTCGTCTGTAGCCTGTAGGAAACGGTGATTACGGTGCATCCTGGATCCCGGCGTCGTGTGGATACAACGTGCAGCGAGAAGCAGATACTGAGACTCTCCAACGGACGGGAAGGATGTCCGGCTGCTGAGCACCAGCAGCTCAGGTTCAAGGTGACAGAACATCTCCCCGGGCCATGGAGGATCAGAACTATTAAGCTAACTAGGTATTTTGAAGTTTGGAAAGGCCATCTATTTGATAGAGCTCGTCTCATCTAGCTAGGAACAGGGTGACGCGTTTAGCGGAACTGACAGCAGCAATGTGGCATTCAAGTTTACCGCAGCTGTCTTTTCCCCGATTCTAGTCTACGCGGCTCCGGTGGATGAAAACTATATATTCTACCTATTTCTTTGGTAAATAGCACGTTCACGGTGATGAACGTGCCGGGTCAGCGCCAACCTGATGAAGAGAAATGAATACCAGTCAACTTAACAACAATAATAAGGGAGCGAAGAGACCAAACTATGGCTTGCAAAACCATGAAGTACGAGACGATCTGCGAATTGTTGGTTTAGACCTCGATGTAGCATCGGTCCCAGGCTCGCTTCCTACGGCGTGGAGAGCGCGGCAGCGAACCCTGGAAAGCGGACTTACTGGCATCAAGGAAATTTATGGGGACCCCAAACTCTGGGGAATCAACGGCGCGAAGAAGAGCGCCGCCTACTAACTACCCGAGACAGAGAATGATTATTAGACAGAAAACGGTCAAATAGAAAAAATTTTCAGGAAATAAAAGAAAATAGTAGATGCACGAGGTCGTAGGCCGGTGTTCTGTTGGCGCAGGTGGGTGTGGTCAGTGATAGCCCCTCGCTAAACCTCTCTTGGACCACGAGCTCGGCGACAGTTTGGCGGCCCGGGTCCCTCGCCCTGCCTGCCCTGCCTGCCCTGCGACCTGGGCTGCCACCCATAAGCCACTGAAAGTAGTATCTCAACAGTATTTAACTTTTTGTGTTCGGCACCCTCGATAAGAGTGACAGACTGTTCATGACCTCAAGTCTCAATTGATGAACTATTGTTCAAATAAGCAGCCCCAGTGCATTTCGGCGCCCGGCGAAGGTGTCCTACAGGGGACTGTGCAGCATTCGGCCCTCCTGTAACTCCTGAATGCTGTCAAATCCCACGAGAGCTACCTGAAAAGTCAATGGTGGCTCGATGTGGTCTCTCGTGGCCGGACAAGCTCGTGCAGCCCTCGGCGCCGGAAGACACCATCACTTCCACAGAATGTACAAGTATATACGAGCATTTGTGCGTCCTGGTGGTGTGGTGTCGAGAGTCTTGCACGTCCTGAATTTGCATACACAGCGCCTATCTCCAACCCACCCGGCGTAGCTCTCGTCCCTTTCTCCAGGGTGGAAAGTCCCTTAGCCGGCAGCCTGCCAGCCTTGGTGTGCATTGGCAGCACAGGGTGCATTTACGGGTCGAGTTAGCATCGCTAGCGGTTGTCGAGCAGCGTCGAAGCGGCAAGTGATTCGGGCCATGGTTGACAGTATTGCCCTGCACCTGTCCACATCTGCCACTATTCTTCGTCTCTGGTTGGCCTATGTTCGTAGTCACTTGACCTACCACTGCTACCAGCACACTGCTTTAGGGTCCGCTTTGGCTAGAAGACGACCAAGTAGAGTATCATCTTGATGAGCCAGAAGAGCTTCTCTAGCCGTTTCTTCGTACTGCCTTGAAGAGCCTCCGATTCCGTGGCTCAGGGCCGAAAGCCAACGATCCATCCGCGCCGGACGAGTACGAGTACAATGACCAATGTTCAATGGACGTA
>JANIPN010016577.1:22268-89058 GCA_027478595.1 Erythroxylum anguifugum
GTGGCTCAGGGCCGAAAGCCAACGATCCATCCGCGCCGGACGAGTACGAGTACAATGACCAATGTTCAATGGACGTATTTACGAATGAACCGGTTGCTCAAGCCCAAAATCGCAAATCAGCAGGTGGAATGCATCCTCAGCTCCAAGACAACTCGCTAGTGCGTCAATGGGGAACGCAGTCGTACTCGTACCTCTCTCTCTCTCTCCCTCACCTTGAGGCCGCTACCCGAACTTGTGCCGGGCCGGGTGCAATAATGGCCCCAAAGCCGCTTTTCGAACAATAACGGCTATCCTGCTCATCCCATCTTCTTAATTCTTGAAACGGGTCTAGTACCTCTAATCAAGTCTGCATGGTTGATGTTTTGGGAAATTCGATGGCTGGCTTCGCAGGGGAAAAAACATGGGTACTTACTTCTCTGTTGCAGCTGTCACAGCCGTCTTGCTTGCCGCATTTACAGTTCAGTTAAAGTAAATCCTTGAGCAGAAACAGACCCCATTGGCGGTGGTTTTTTCGGAAGGGTAAGAATTCTAATCACACGGAGGCTATTATTGAAGTCAAAATCTATTCGAGGCTATTCGAGCTGTCTCTGGAGCGTCGCCGCTTTATTTACCCCAGATTCCGCAAATGCAGCGACGTTCATCTTTGCGGCATCTCGGCAAGCGAAGTGGCTTCGAGCGAAGCAGCACGCTACGGCACACCAACTGTGACGCCGGGTTCTTGGAAATCAAAAGTAGCCCAACCCCATTGCCCCCAGGGGTGTCAGTGCCTTCCTTCAACTGCGTGCGAACACGCACTAGCGGATGGGTCATTGGCTCTTCAGCCCAGAAGATCGCTTTCTCTTTCTCGTTTCTGCGATACATCTTCTTGGCGTGCGAAGTCAATGGTGGCTGCATATTTGTGACTGTCCAGCACCGAAGAAGCTTTGGCCACCACTCCAAAGATCTCTATTATACGGATCCGCAGTGTTCTCGCAAATCACAGTCTCTTCATCTTGAGACAGGTGCCGGGTCCTGAGCACTGGCCAGCGTCGTTAGGTGGAGTGACTGGGATCAGGGGGCCGAAAGCCAGGCAGGACGGAGATCCAGGTGATGTTCCGCTACCTTGCCACTCTCCACGTTGTTTATTTGTGATGATCGAAAACCAATAGACGATCGCCCTTTCGAAGTTGCCACTGCTGCCTTTTAGCGAGCGACGGTGGCGCGACCCTACGGGTTGATCCTGCAGTGATAATCTCTATATGATCGAAACTACCATGGAGTCTCTGCTTTTGCCAGTCAAGCCTTCGCGATCCACGACGCCTCAATGGCGATCTATGACATTCTTGCAGCCATATGGCATCTTCTTCTAAAACAATTATCCACAATAACCGTTGGACCTTGCGTCAAATTGCATATCACCGTTTGCTCTAAAGAGAAATGGATAGCGCATGTCATTTCGAAGCAGTAATCTTGTCTTGGTCGTCAGGACACGCTTCATGCTACCTTGCAGCCGTTCCCGGTGCGGTTTCTTGCTACTCACGGTCTAAAAAAATGAATGAGATACTTTTGCGTTTCATTGGGGGTTTTCAATCCCTGTGACGCACCGAAAAAGATGACGTTGTTCAGTTACTTGGATTCAATGCCACTAACAGTAATTCAAAAAAAAAATTGACTCTTACCCAGGCTATCTCACGACAATACCCAGATCAATAAGCATGTTTACACGTATGATCGGAAGCCACCAATGATCTAGAGATTCTATAACAGGCGATTTAGCTGCTGACATTGATTGTAGGATGCGTTAAGCTTAGTGGCCTTGTCCCAGATACTCTGGGCCTTGTCTAGCCGAAGCCAATGCATAGAAGAGAATGCTACTAAGGAAACCAATACGCAATTGCTGCACCAACAACTAGGTCCCACCGATTTACGCGCAGCTGTGCTTTTGGGCGTAATTCGTGGCGCAAATTCTTAAGTCCTGTTACCCAGGCCTCCAAGGTACTTCCGCACAATGCCATCTATTATTGGTGAAGTCGAAGGGACTTTCCCTCAACAATGGGTACGGACGCGCAGGTGTTGAGCCTGAGAAGTAATCAAATCGGGCCATTCACGTTACAGGCCGGCCATCCCCAGCAACACCCTTGAAGAATGATGTTATCGAAAAGTCAAAGCCATGATTGCCAACGCCACAGCACACATTCGTTATAGCAACGGAGTCGTTGGTAAGCACAGCTTGAATCAGATAATTGGCCTCTCGGGCACACTACTGACTCTGGGATGAGCTGTTACGCAAAGCGTACCTCAGAACATTCAGGCTTAGACTGGTAACAAGTTGTGCCCTGGAATACAAACGTCTTCTCACTGAGCTTAGCAACTCGAACATTTCCATAGCTCCATATCTTGAATCTACACTTTCGAGTTAGAGCTCCGTGGGAATCTAGCATTACCGGTTCTTATTATTCCTACTCTCAGAGTGATGGCTGGGAGATCTTGCACTCTGAAGCTAGCCCCTCCACCAAATGCCCGCCGCTGTGGACCCTCGGAAGTCAACCCATATACTTTGCGAACTACTAGATATCACACACACACACACACAGTAGCATGTCAAGGCCCGTAGCTATATTGAGCGCTGCGCCTCGCCAACCTTGACCACTGGGGAACCGCGGAACCGGTGCCGCTTGACGCATCATCAATCTGTAATGCCGCCGACTTGTCAATACAAAGCCGAGCAAGCCGATTCAAGACAACTGCACATGGGATGAATAATTCAGTCTCCACCATGCTCCTATGCGGTCGTGTGCGAGTACTCTGAGACAATGTTCTGCCACTATCTAACAACAGGCACGATGAACCTTCAACAAGATCCTTCAAGGTTAAACTACTGAACCACCCTAAATATGCTGGATGGTGTATTTCTGGCGATACTGCCAACGCGATGGCTCGATATTGGCCTTCGTTGGAGAGTTAGAAACCAGATTCGATCCTCGCACATCTTGCTTCATTAAGACTAACATCCGTCACGTAATGGAGAGCGGCACTAAATTTACCAGAGGTTTCTGTAGGATATCATACCTCACCCTCTCTTTGTCTTGTTAACACAAATTCTTGGTTCCGGTGCAAACCCTTGGCTGAACCATTTCCTAAAGTAAGATGTGCGATCCGTCGGCCTCAAAACGATGGATCTCCGATGTTAGAGCGCGTTAGCCGGTTTATACATATTTCATCGAACCCCATTCAAGAGCGAACATGTCATGTAAGTGACGGGGTGACGCTGTCACTCTGTCCGGAAAAATTACCGGTTAGGCATGACCGACCAGGGATCAAAGCTCCATTCCAATCAAACGTCCTAGGTGTGGTTACGCAAAAAGCAGAGCACCGGTGCAACACATGACAAGCGAACGTTCGGTCATCAAGAGCGCTAATTCACAACAGATGAGAGCTGTCAGAGACCTTGACATCCGGGCAGGTAGTGACCATCCATAAGGCAAAATAAAGCCTGCGGCGGCTCTTGTTGCATGCAGTGCGCGAATAATTCAACCAATTACCGGTGCTCCGGTCTGTGCTTAAGCAGTCGTACGGCAACGCCAGCTACGTTCATGATATATCAATGGCATATTTAGTGGTAAGGCTTTAAATACATATTGCGATCCTTTGATACAATGGTTACCCCGACAAATTTTCGTTAAATATAGTTTCTATGGCCATCCTTCACTCAAACCTCAATACTATCATCTTCAGGTTCCCCTTGCATGCCACCAAGTAATGCGCAAATAAGCAGGACACTTTGATTTCTGTTTTGAACTACTTTTCAGTCCCTTCTAAACCGCCGATAACATTTAGATTGGCAAGTGTGAACTCTCATGCTCACCGCCTGACTGCTTACTGGAAGCGCAAGTTAGTAGGGCTCGATCACCAGTCGTCTTTATATCAACGTTAAACAACACTCAGCACCAACTTATTGTTTGTATTGGACCTATCAAACTGGATGCTCCTGATGGACATCCCTTTTACAGTCCAGGTCGCTGGTACTTTAACGTGATTCAGGTTTGACGACATTCACATGACGTCTTAGCCTAACCACAAACCTTCGCCAACAGAAAGTTAACCGGAATGTGCAAACACGATACTACCGTACCGAAATACTAGCTATTAGAAACTTCAGAGAAGTCTTCATCGCCTATCTTTCTCTCAGGGGAAGGGAAAGAGTGGGGTGGGGGGCTCAGCGCTACTCTTTCTGATTCATAGTCAGTAGTAGCAATTTTATATTTATTATTCCAACATACCTAGGCAGTTATGTTCTACTATGCCTAGCCCTTTTTCAATGCTGATCTGTCCCGGGAGAAATTTCAATTCAATCATTTTACAAGGAGGCTAACTTGAAAGCCTGTCAACGATACGGTAGAAAATTCAATTGTATAATCACTAAATACAACGATTTATCAGCCCTAACGTGAGATTTACTTAGGCTTCCATTTAATAGTTCCCTATTGGCTGAATTAGAAACTCATCGCAGACCAGTGTCTCTTCCTAAGGCGTGAACTTTGGGTTTTTTAATTTGAACGCTGGTGTTAAAATTTACTCATGATTTCTGGATATAAGCTCTCTTGCTTGTTGCATAACACTATGATGGATTCTAAATAGGTTTTGTTGTTCATAGCATTGCTCTCAGCCTAGGACCTCGTTCGATTTGAATATCTATTTTTCTTCTAAACATATAACCTCGTCCCAAACTCTTTGCAAGGAATCAGCCATATCATCCTCCAATGAGCTCTTCGAGGACAACAGATCGCTCCCAGTATGTGAAATTTCTGCCACAGCGATAGCTCTTCTTGTAGATGGTGCTCATTGATGTTTCTGCCACAATCTGAGTTGTGGTACTTCTAAGACCTTGCTGGTTTGCAATTCATATCTGGGCTATACAGGGATAACTTATCAAGGACATCTGAGGAACAAAACATGAAAGAATGTATCTTAGCACTAGGGAAACTTTTGAGGACCAAGCGACAATTTTATAGAGTATGCATTAAAACGCTACCAACAGTACTGGCTCTATAATCCACCTAGAAAGTACAAACCTTCGACCTCGTACTTGCCTCTTCTGGAGGGCATTCCATACCAGGTTATCTAGACTTAGTATGGCGTCTCCATCTGTGAAACGTCAGAACTCCATCTCTTTCAACGATTTGCGGATTCGCGGCCTCTCATATTTGAAGCAATTGAGAACGAATAAAATAGAACAGATAGATGTTAAAAGTAGATTTTTGTAGTATCGCTAACTCCTCAAACGATAGGTACAACATAACGAGCAACCGAGGACAACGTGCCCGAGCAACAATTTCGTGAATGCTCTTCTAATGTTCTCTTCGTTCTAGATCAAATAGGAGCTTAATATTAAGTAGTACCGTTTAACAAGCATACACAGCGTAACAGCAATTTTTGAAGAACAGTTTACCGTTTCATAGTGGCCCTAGTTTATTGTTGTTTGTTATAAGAGATATCAAGACAAATTTGAAGTATGTGAAGATAAGTTGAGACGTGATATAACTTTGCGAGATACCACCAACTGATGTACCTGCTTTACCAATCGTATTGGTGAGAATGGAAAGGTTTAAAATAGTCTCGATATCTAATACTAGTAGGGCCTTAATAAAATCTAAGATAAACGGAACATGCATGTGTAGACTATACGAAAACTCCAACATTAGTAAGGGACAGCTAGGAGGAAATCAACAGACTCCAATATGTATCTAGTTATCTCTACGGAGCATTGATTTGTAGGAAATGAAGACAAGTTGTGTAGAGAAATAGGTGTGAGTACTGACTACAAAGCCGAGAGTGTATCTCACCAACGTACTGAGTAAATTTTGTAATATCGCAGATTCGATCATTAACAGACAATCTAGGACACATTCACTAGTATTCCTGAGTAACATTAGGGTATTTGTCAACGTGGAAAGAAATTACAATCCCAGCATTATGTCTAGCGAAGCAGAACGAACCAGCAATTGAAAGCCAATGATCAGGTCAGCAGGATTTCCCGGAAGATTATGTTTTTAGCATAGCAATTACCTCTTAATACACTCACTACTTCGAGATCTGCTTTGATATTCAAAGCCAATAAGTACAACGTATACTATTGGGAATGAACATGAGCGTGAAGCTGTGTTTCATGGCAGTCACTCGAGCACTGAAGAGGCTTTCTGGTTACCACTGAGATAATACGACGAACCAAAAACAAGCATCTAGAGAGTTTTGATTGTCGTCTCTTGCTCTGCTCTATAAGCTTCTCCGAGATGAGTGGGAGCAATGATTTTGTTTACTGGCTAAAAAATATCCCGAAGCTAAAGAGGCCCAAGATAATTCTGGAGCTAATCAGTGGATATCTGAGATCGATTTGCGCAGATGAGGCTCAAGGCTTCGTAACTCTTTTCCTCGTGTCTGCTTGACGTAAATAACTTGGAACTTTCCAAATAAGGAGAATAGAACTGGACGGTGATTGGCGCCCGGTAAAGTAGTATTGATAGTGTGGTTCACGCTTATAGGACTTTAGAACCCACTGCTTATTCGTAAGGATTCTAAATTGGCACAAGCTCTCCAAATCTGAAATCAGAGGTCATACTACCAGTGAAGCCATTTTCAACCTTTAAACTCAAGCTTCAGCTTCAGTACCAGTAACCGTTGAGCCCACAAGACAAGGAATAACGAAAGTCTGAGCGATCGGTACCCTACACCAGATACGGTCTATTAACCACTTCCAATGGTAGCAAAGAAATGTTCCAGGGACTTTGGTAACTTCACGGATCTATTCCAGGCTGGGAAAAACCCGAGCGCTGATGACAGTTCTGATGTTTACGATAGATACCGTTATATTGCTATATCTCCTATCCATTCGTTGGCGTATAAGCCCTTTGTATCCAACCAAGCAAAGCCTGGACGAACGTTTTAAGTGCTTTAAGAAGCGAATATGCCTTGCCAAACGGCAACGAACCACCAATCAGCTGTGGATTGGTTCCCCCAAGCAAGTCAAACACCCACCGAAGGTTCTGCGCATCACATAAGTCTCGGCGCGGGGGCATCATAGGGCAAAGATCTTCCCCCTCCTAGGTATGTCCGTACTATTGATATGCCTCACACCTCTATCTATACGAGTCTACGGAAAGAACTGCGTAAAAAATATCCGTTTCAGTTGACTGAGCCGAAAATGGACATGAACTGTCGATAAAGACGCTCAACAGAGCATGCATCAGTAAGGGGCTCATTCGCTGATGGTTCTGAACTCGGGGTTTGAAATGGTGTTTGGTAAACACCTAGGTTTCAATTGGCTGCAAAAATAAACAAAACCCCAGCCAGTACTATGCCCTCGATGGCTGGCGCACAATGGACCTACGTCAAATTGGGGATTTACAAATAGCTATGGCAATCAATGCCGTGTACCGCGTCGTATAATATTGTCGCACGAGGGATATTTGCACTCTGCGCAGGCCTAGAACGCTGGTCACACAAATATATCTCCTAAGTTTGGGTCTCACGAGCGCTTAGAAGTAGGCAGGTAGGGTAGAGAAGTGGAGAGAGAAGTATGAGTGGCATCGGTGCATACGCTATGGAGACTTACTGAAAGGCTGGGGAAGCTATTTTATCGTGTACCGTGTCCGATGTCAGCATTGAGTGATTGATTCCCCCAACTGGTAGATGAGCAAAAGAGAAAGTAAATACTGTTGATAGAGAAACTTCTTTCGGTCCTACGAGTATGTGAGATCCAGAAATATTTTAGACAGCTCGACGGGTGCTAGGCTATGTTGTAGTAATTCACCTGTTAAGCATACGCAAATCATTGCCATGAGTCAAACCACCCATTTTCAGGTTGTACTCACCATACAATTTCATCCATTATAATCATTAGTTAGAGTAAGTGTCGTATCGAGACTCTGTAGCCCCCAATTCGCGGATAACACAGCCTGTTTAACGGCTCCACTCATCAGCACCCCTACCCCAAATAGTCATGTCTAAATGGCACAGCAAGGTCTACAAGGCAGTGTAATGAATTAAGTTGGCTTTGGAGCAAGAGTACCAAACCGTCGTATTGAATCTACACAAGATGCCTTTAAACTTGTCAAACTTTTAACTGTGTACTAAACCATCTTCGGTTAATCGTGAAGCATCCTTATAGGCATGTAGTACATAATATATATAGGGTTGAGGATGCTGTTCATTCAAAGTTGCCTCGCATGAGTTCCATAGAATCAAACACCCAGGGCTTCCCAGTGAGATACCTTCAACAAGAAGCGGCCACCACGAGGCCGACAGAAAATCACGCGAAGGATCATCAAGGACTAATGACCAGTAAAGAGTCGCGGCGCCAGAACATTTTGAAAGAACAAACGAACATTCCGCCGCTGATACCCATACCCATACGCGCTGAGATGATCCTTCTAAAGCTAATGCTCAGCTCGAACGGTTCCACTTCCGCGTCAGGCTCCTTGTGCCTCACGCCTCCGGAAGTCGCGGTAATTCCAGTTCGGGATATCGGCTACTCACGTGAGCGGGTGGCAGGCTTGCTTTGACTTGGTAGTATCCCCGGAGGCGCCGCCGTTTCTTTGTTAGGCTGTTGCATCCTGGGACTTCTAAGTGGCCGGCAGCGACATGAAAGCCTGGGAGCTGGCAGGGCCCCAGCAGCGACTAAGCATCTTCGTCAACGCCACTGCCACCGCCGTTGTTGGTCACGGGGTATGACCGCCAATTCAAATAGAAGAAAGTAGAACAATGGAAGGAGTGAATTCTGGCAGGCAAAGCAGTCACATAGATATTCCGGGATCAATCTTGTGAAGAGGCGACTTGCAGCTGGTCTGGGCTCTGCAGCCCCGTTGATGTGGATGCCCGTGAGCAACCCATTCGAATGGAATAATAGATACGGTCAAAGCTCTAAACTCTCACCAGTAATGCAGGGCTCTCTGCTCCCCAAATCAGGCCGGAAAAAAACTGTCTTGGAAAGGACGAAGCATCTGACTGTCAGCACCCGAAACAAACCAATGCAAGACTTTCCCACTTGGTCCCTTTTTTTTTCTCCCCAGGAGTCCAGGACCACGTTGGAGTGGGTTCGGTTTTGGCTTTGGTGCTCCACAGGTGCGAGACGGTAGACAGTAAGAAGTACGAGACGGCGCTGCGATTCTCATGTAGAGCGGCACGCGCACCAACGAAAAGTCAAGAAACACGAAAATCCTACAGCAGCCATGTCTTGCCGCTCAGCCAGTCGGCGCACCGGTTGGGCCCCCTCTTTGACAGCAACGTGCAGCGAAGCCAGGCCGGATGTAGTCTACGATTCTACGCCTCTCAGACGGAGGATGCAAGTGTAATGCTTGGTATGTTCTAGCAACGCCTCCGGTACGCACGTTACTATGGTAGTTGGTGCCTCTTCGTGCTCACTTGACCCGCCCGGGGTATTTTTTACCTCATGTGCCGAGGAAATAAGATACCGAGAACAGCACGAAGAGGAAGAAAGCTTTTTACAACAAGGGGAAACGATTGATCGCGTGGAGGCGCCCTAGATATCTCTCGTTTTCGTACTTCGATTTTTTTTCTTTTGAACCCGCCCAAGAATAGGGTAAGCCGGTGCTACAGCCTCCGTTGATATCCTGCAGGCCGCCATCTACATTGGCCAAGTTTGCCAAATAATGAGTGAATCCTGGGCGTGGTTTCATAGTCCACGAGGTCAGACCCCGTCCCGTAGAACGTCAGATTCTCTTAGGTTTCTACTTTTGGTACACAACGTCCGCTCGAAATGCCTTATCCTATTTTTCTCCTTCGTCGTTTTCATTCTTGTCGGCTACGATTCCAGCGCGTGATGGGTAACTCGCCCGCGTTGACTCAGCTGGCCGGCACAAGCCCCAGCGAATGAGACGCCAAACGGTCCTCCATACGCCACGTCCCCGAATCTTCTCTTTGGGGGAACTTGGTCAATGGTAGGTGTAAGCCACCTCAGTGGAGACAGATGGACCGGAGCTCATTGGTCTACATACAGTCTACCTTGCTTGATGGCTGAGAGCTTTTAGGGGAGGGGAGTGGGACGCAAACACCAAACAATCCTTGTCACGAGGCGTAGCTGCAAGCCTGCCTGCAAGTACGAATACAGAAATTCTACGATAATATAGCGGGCGCAACGAGGGGCCTGCACACACTGCACCTACTACGGAGGGTCGATGGAGTGCATGTCTCCAGCCGCTGTTCCGCTGCGTTTGGACTCGTGTTTCCTCCCTACGCACCGAAGGAGTGGGAGCTAGTAGTGGAGGGCAACAACAAACATTTACAACAATCAAAGCCAACGGAACCCGAGAACAGTACAAGAGAGAGTATTGGCTCGAACTGAAGTCCGAGTGCGATACTATAGCTGCTGGAGGTGTTGTGTTGGGTGGTTTGAGTTCTGCCGACAGCAAAGGCAATCTCAAATAAGGTCACGAGCGACTGGCCTAATCAGGGGGGAGCCCCCCCCCAAAGGAAAATACGATTTAAAGGCAGGTAGTGGTAAACAGTGGTATATGGACACAGGAGAGTAGGTAGCAGGCTCCGAAACACTAGCGAACCAGCGCACACAGCGATCGTCGGTCGAAGTTTCGAACAGCGCCTTAGAAAGTATTTGGAAGCCGACGATCCTGCCTGACATTGCGCTGGCTTCGGTCCTGGAGCTTCCGCGGGCATGCAGATTGCAGAAGGTCGGCGACAGACTACGACAGCCAAGGCAGGTTGATTCCCAGGGTCATACCACGCGGCACAGAGGCCTGGGGTCCGGGGGAGGAGACAGGGATGGCCAACCAGTAGTGGCAACCACTGGCCGTCGCCACCGTCAGTACGGATCCGTACATAATAAAGTAAAGCAGTGGAGTACGGAATGGAGTACGAGTACTTACTTCGAGTAGTCTTTTGTAGTGGCAGCAGAAGCACCAGTTTTAACCTCGTACATTTTTTTAGTGTCCAACACATCTTTACCCTCTTGAGCAAGTCGTCCGCCCCGTTGAGACCGCCTGTCCGACCAGTGAGAGGCGTGCAAGAGGGGTCTGGCGCAAGGGCCCCTGTCTGCTATCAGGCATAAAAAAATAAGGCGTCTGGCTCCTGTACGACGATGGGTCGTGGGGGGGGCAAATTACTTGATATTTGAGGTGCAGAAAATAGAAAGTCAGTACGGGTACAGTGATGGGGAACATTGAGTCAGCAGTTTGGAGAGAGAACGAGGGAAAGAACGCAACTCGTAGGCAACATGAAGACAAAGGCTGACTGATATCTACGAGTACGAGTACTGAAGAGCTCTTTGCACACAACAGAAGACGGCGAAATGAAGTCAAGAGGTTGATGCGTGTTGTATGTGTGCAAGCTAGCCCCCCCAGTGCCCTCCCCCCCTCCCCTCCCCCTCGTTCAAAGGCCGAAGCCAGTCAACAGTAGTGAACGCCTCTGGCGTCGAAAGCGGCCGCTCCCTAACAATCAAGCTACCAGCTAGCACTGCTACCCGCCCCCGCCCTACCTTCTACTCGCTTGCTAAACCCGAGAGCAACAACACGCTTTTCCCCGGATTTGTTCTTATATGCGCCCCCGTCCTGCTGCGTTCTCTCCGTTTCCAACACCTCTTGCTGCCCCTCGCTCACTTTGCTTGCAGCTCTTCAGCTTCAGAAGAGAAAGAGGAAGAAGCAGATACAGAAGTAACGAACAGAGCTTCCCTTTCGCTTTTGGCAACAGCCATGCCTGTCATCGGCAACATCTACTTCATCGCGGCCATCGCCGTCATTGGCGGTGGCCTGTTTGGCTTCGACATATCCTCTGTAAGTGACAAGAAGCTGTTTCAACCTTTGTGAATCAGCGCCGAGAAGCTCTCAAGCTAACTGTTCTCTTCCCGCAGATGTCTGCCATCATCGGCACTCGGCAGTACCTTTGTTACTTCAACCAGATTCCCATCGAAGAGGGTGATGACACTTGCGGCGGCCCTCGTGCTGACGTGCAGGGTGGCATCACTGCTGCCATGCCCGGAGGCTCATTGCTCGGCGCTCTTATTTCTGGTGTCCTTACAGATTGGATTGGTCGCAGATGGGCTATCATGACTGGCGCTTCTATTTGGCTCATCGGCTCCGCTATCACTGCTGCCGCGCAGAACATTCGTACGTTCACTTTTGCCTGCTCACTTGGGAACAAACCCAGCGTTTTGCTGTAGACAAGCTAACAATATCTCTCTCTTCACAGCTATGCTCGCTATCGGTCGCTTTATTAATGGTTTTTGCGTCGGTATTTGCTCGGCTCAGGTTCCTGTCTACATTTCTGAGCTTGCTCCTCCCAGCAAGAGAGGTCGCTTGGTCGGTGCTCAGCAGTGGGCCATCACATGGGGTACGAATACCTTCCTCTACGTTCTTTTGAGATGTTCGGGACATTTACTAACGAAATGAAATTAACAGGAATTATGATCATGTTTTACATTTCATACGGCTGCTCCTTCATTCAAAGTACCGCCGCTTTCCGCATTCCCTGGGCTCTTCAGATGATCCCCGCGATTGGCCTCATGATCGGTCTTATCTTCATGCCTGAGTCTCCGCGCTGGTTGGCACGCAAAGATCGCTGGGACGAAGCCCACACCGTTCTTGCTCTCGTTCACTCCAAGGGTAACAAGGACGACCCGTTCGTACTCCGTGAACTCGAGGAAATCAGGGAAGTGTGCGAGTTCGAGCGCCGCAACGCGGACGTCTCCTACCTTGAGCTCTTCAAGCCGCACATGCTTAACCGCACGCACATCGGTGTCTTCACCCAGATCTGGTCCCAGCTTACGGGCATGAACGTCATGATGTACTACATCACCTACGTCTTCACGATGGCTGGACTCACTGGCAACACGCTCCTCCTTTCCTCTTCTATCCAGTACATCATTAATGTTGCTATGACCGTCCCTGCACTTATTTGGGTTGACCGCTGGGGCCGCCGCCCAACGCTCCTTGTCGGTGCTGCGCTCATGGGCACTTGGCTCTTCACTAACGCCGGTCTACTCGCAAATCAGGGCCGACCTGCTCCCGAGGGAGGTGTCGATGGCATCGCTGCGGCGTCTGTGGAAATCACTGGCCCCCCATCGCGCGCCGTCATCGCCATGTCGTACCTCTTTGTCGCCTCGTTCGCACCAACCTGGGGTCCCGTATCATGGATCTACCCGCCAGAGCTGTACCCCCTCCGCGTGCGTGGCAAGGCCGTGGCCCTCTCGACCGCCGGTAACTGGGCTTTCAATTTCGCTCTTGCTTACTTCGTGCCCCCCGCTTTCGTCAACATCACGTGGCGTGTCTACATCCTTTTTGGTGTCTTCTGCATTGCCATGTTCATCCACGTCTTCTTCATGTTCCCTGAGACGGCCGGCAAGACACTAGAGGAGGTCGAAGCCATGTTCACCGATCCCTCCGGCCCCAAGAACATCGGCCAGCTCGCCTGGAAGACCCGCAAGAGCACTAAGGAAGTGCTTGCCCAGGAGCAGGGTCAAGCTGAGGCCGTCAAAGCCAAGGTCGTGTATACCGGTGACTCAGGTAGCGAGGGCAAGGTTGAGGCCACTTCTGAACAGGTAGAGAAGGTTTAGATTTGTGATTGAGGAGTTTCTACGAGATTGTTTTACATGTTTCATACCCCTTTGAGAAGGTAATGGTTGGTTGATGACTGGTATGAAAACACGATTTGGTGTGGGGGAAAGATCTTATGGGTGTGACTGGAGGATTTGTTTTTGTGTTCTAAGTGCTGGACAGGACTGAGTTGACTTGTCCATTTCATCGAACTCATTCATCGATGGAGCTGATTGCTTCGATCGATTGACTGAGTGAACTCTTGTATCCCAATTGAGGTAGCCTGACTACAAGCTACTGGGATCCTCTACCTTGATGTAAATACTGCGTGTAACTAAAGGTTGAGGACTAGAATAGGGAATAGTAAGAAATTTTTCCTGCTGGAAACCGATCCAGATGTGATTTACATCTACCGACCGCTTGCATGCTACCCCAAATACCGACTTACCGAGCCCGTTGCGAAGCATTCGTTACACGACTGTGACTGTTCTCAAACGTAACCCCCCCTCCTTTTCTATTTAAAATGTTGATATCGAACCCCAGTTTGTGGTACCGAGTTGCCACAGTACCATGAGATGGAATGCAGTTCAGCTGTTGCACTGTTGCGCCCGCGCCCAGGGGGCGTTACAAGCTGAGTCGCTTCCCGTTGCACATATCCCAGTCAGTGCTCAGATTCCAGTAGCTTTGTACTACCTTGCCACGACCGCACGGCCGGCAAGAACAAGCTTTTGCGAGCTGAGGCCAGGCGATCGACTATTACACTTGGCCGGCTGGTGGAGCTTGCTATACACGACCGATGGAATTTTTTTTTTTTTTTTTTTTTTTGGAGTTTTATTGAGAACTTGTTTTTGTTTTTTTGGGCCGGAAACGGAATGAATGACAGGGAAGTAGCTTGAGCCTGAACGCCGAAACTTCTGGGTGCTGTGGTTCTGACAACCATGCGGTTACCCGGTCGTCGGTGTGTGGTGTCTCATATGTGCATATGTAAGAAGTTCGAGTCGGCATGCCCTTGAGGGTGTCTTGCTTTTTGGCTGGCGGATGTCAGTTTTATGATTCCTAGGAAAGTGGTAGGGAACTTCTCAAGCCTGAGAAACCCTGGAGGATAGAAGTGAGATCCGTGCCTCCAAATTATCTCTTGGTGCTGTTGAATTGGTTGAGGCCTTTTCGGTAGGACCACAGAAATTGATGGAAGTACCTGGGTAGTCATCTGGGTTCTGATACTGTCGCCGGGATCCCTGAGGATGTGGTGACTGAAATAATTCTTGACATATGTAAAGGGAAGGTACTTCTTGTCCTTAAAAATGTTCAAGCTCAAATTAAGTTTGACAACAATAGTTCTACTACCTGATCCCCTTCAAAATCCTCTTCAGCTTTTTGTTTATCTTCAGTGATTTAGACATCGTATAAGCGAAACTTTGAATTCACTATACTCAGTTAGTGCAGAAGCAATACCATTGTTAAGACTATCATTAACATCTCATTCATAAAGTATGTACTGAAAATAACCGTGCCTTATTTAACAAGTGATCGCGAACATAGACTAACACCTCACTAATCCGTAATCCTCATTACCTAAGAGTCGTCTCCAGTCACCCGGGCATCCACTCCTTATTATAGTCGACTCTTGACTCAACCAACCCTATGCTTCCTCATGTCGTCCGCAATCTTCTCAGCAAGCATGTAAATCGTACTCTGGGGATGTCCCGGTGGTAATAGCGCAAAACTGCTCGCATCCACGACCCTGAGGCCCTGCACCCCAATAACCCTCGCTCTATTATCCACCACCGCCGTGGGATCGTCCGTTTTGCCCATCCTGCAGCTTACGCTAGCATGCCAAACCGTCTGTAGGCTGTTCCGAATGACATCTAGGATCTGTGCATCGGTTTGGGTATTGGGGCCAGGGAAGTACTCGCCGCCACCGGTGCGGATTGTGTGCATGAAGTTACTAGCGAAAGCCTGGCGGACGCGTTTGTACGCGGCAATAGCAACGGCCTGGTCAGCAGGGTGCGTGAGCCAGTTCGGGTCGATGCGCGGCAGATCGAGCGGGGAGCCGGAGCGTAGAGTAACAGAGCCCCGAGATAATGGGGCTACGAGTGTGCCAAGGATTGTGGCATACTGGTATCCATCTTTCGGCTGGTCCGCAAAGAGGTTTCCGAAGTCACCGACGTAGCCTGGAGCGGCAATGTATTCGACTGCAGAAAAGGTAGTAGGTTAGTTTTTCTGTTACTCTAGGAACTTTCTAGGAAACTTACTCTCAGGCCAGTCCGACGGGAACGTGGCTAGTGCCGCCTTAACATCGCTTGAGAAGCTTGCACGAAGATTATCTGGAACCTTTTCCCACGCTAGCATGTCAGCGACTGGGTTTGTGAGCGGACCGTCCTTGTTGGCTCGGAAGTTCTCGTACTGGGCGGCGACATAAGAAGGATCCTATAGACGAAACATAACGTGTTAGTTAAGGCTTTATGAGAGACAACTGAGCTCATGGACACAGATATTAATGTTAGTCAGGTTGGAAGGTTAGGACAGTGTTGACGCTCAAACTTGAGGCCTTAGTAACCTCAGCTAGCTGAAGAAACAATTCGTTCTTTCCAAGTCTCTTGATATGACAACACGGCAGTACTATAAATGCAAGACTGAAGGGAAATAAACCAAAAACAAGAGTGAAACAGGAATCTCACATTTGCCAGCTTCGTAAATGTCTCAACAATAACCCGATATGTAGGCCCAAAGAAGATATGATCCGTCATGTTCTTGCCGACACCCGGCCTATCTGCGATTACATCGATACCATGCTCAGCGAGGTGTGCCTTGGGACCAACTCCAGACAGCATCAAGAGCTGTGGGCTCTGAAATGCGCCAGCCGAGAGAACCACCTCACGTTTAGCATGAAGCGTAAAAGGTAAAGCACCTGCGATGCCAACCTGCACGCCAGTTGCCTTCTTGTTGGCGTCAAACAGTACTTTCTGGCCAGTGGTGCCCATGTATACCTTCAGGTTTGTGGCGCCGGCTCGTGCAGCAGCCTCGAGGAAACTGGTTGCTGAACTCTCGCGCATCTGTTCGTTTGGCGAAATAGTGCTAGAGCAGTACTGGACACCGGCCAGGGAGCCGCTATTAAAATCTTGCGCCGTCGGGATTCCGATCTCGTTGAGCGAGCCTTCGATATAGCTGCTGAAAGGCTGTGCGAAGTTTGCGTATGATACCTCGAGCGGGCCGCCGTCAGTGGAGAAAGCTAATGCCTGGTACTCTACAGATGCATTGGCGGCCCGTTTAGGCCCTGGTGGAGAGAATGCAATAGACTTTTTGAAGAAAGGAAGTAGGTTAGACCAGGTCCAGGACTGATCGCCGACTGCATCAGCCCAACGCTGGTAGGACTGGACAGTACCTCGCTGATAAATCATGAAGTTACGGGCAGAGCTGCAGCATGAAATAAGTTGAAGGCTTAATACAAGGGCCAAGTATTGAGAATTGGGATAACATACCTTCCACCTAGACATTTCCCTCTAGCATAGCGGGTTTGGCGTCCATTTCCTCCGGCCTGCGGTTCGGTAATAAAGCCCCAGTCAACGGCAGGATTGAAATCAGTGAGGTCGCTACCGCAGAATAGAACGTCTCCACCCGGAGTTTCCCCAATCAGCGGGTTGGTGATTTGGTATATCTCACCTACAATGCGTAAGAGTTTGGTAATATCTATATCATAAGCTATACATACCAGCCTCGACCACGGCAACAGTGATATATGGGTCCTCAGAGAGGCGTTTGGCAACTGCTAGGCCCCCAATCCCTCCGCCTACAACGATGTAGTCTAGGCAAAGCATAAGCACCTTTGTCAATTTCTTGATTAGGAGCTGAACAGTCGACTCACCGTAGGTCGCGTCGACTCCTGATTCCCCTTTCAGGCTGTCAAGGCCCTCGAGCTGTCTCTTGGTAGGGACAGCACTTACAAGCGCCAAAGAGGCAAAGATGGGTATGAATAGACGCATCCTGGTGTTGCTTGATCGTCACAAAGCAGTCACAGCAGTTCATACAGAAAATAAACAAGAAGAGAACAGAAATAGAAAAGAGAGAAGGAAATAGAGAGCCTCTGAGCGCAGCGATGTCACACGAGAGCACTCCCAAAACCACGACAGCAATGACAGCGGCAGAAGCAGCAAGATCATGAAATAATCGGCCTCATTTTCAATTTAGCTCAAGGAGCACTAGAGTTCAGCCTACCCATACTTTCACGATGCACCACAATGGTGGATTTGAGTTATTGGGGTGTTGTTTGCTGACGCTGGGCTGGACGCCCATAGATACAAGGCGTCGACTCGCTCCAACGCTTGTTCAAGCTCTTGTGCCCTCATGGTTGTTAGTTCTCGACCGTGGCGGGAAATGAAGGTGTTGAAGGCAGCGATGGAGACTACTATGTCGTCCAATAGAGGCCATCCACTCGAGTCGCGAGCCGAGGATGGTCAGTGAGAGACCACGCCAGTAGCCACAAGAGGTGGACCTCATCAGCCTCTTTTACTCGGCTGTGGTCTTGTGGAGTAATTAAGTGCGGTCATTGCGTTCAGGTAGTGCTCAAGATTTGTCTCCTGCATGAACATGAACATTGGTTCATCTGGGATTAGAAGCAGGATTAGGAATGGGACTTTCCTCTCGACAACAATAGCTCAACAAGCGTGGCTAAACGCGCCTCTCCGTCAGCGCCGAGGTCAGAAGTTTCAAGTTGTCGATACAGTCGTGGTCAGTGACTCAGTAGTTTCGGGTCGGCAGTTGAACCGCAGTAGGTCGAGTCGTCCTGCCGTTACAAAAACTTCAAGTTCCCCGCAAAACATCGATGCAACTCCCTCGGGAGATTTGCAGGTGGGGCCCACCCGAGACCGCGTGAGCGAGTAGCAGCCAGCGAAAGCAGCCGCCAATTCACCGAAGCTTTCCCTTGGCTGTAGGCTGTAGGTGAGTGGTCCCATCTAAACTAAGGGAAGGACATACTATGTAAACCAAAGCACAAAGGCTCTTGGAAAGAGATGGCTTGTCTCTTTTGACAGCTTTTCGGCTACCATGAAGTCCTCTCCAACGGCACCAGCCGTCGCGCCTTTCGAATTCCTTGTTGTCGCTGAGCAGTGAGCAGGCCCGGCGAACCGCGTGGCAGAAACTTTGATCACACTGGCGCCGGCTCGGAGCTGGGAGCCTCGCTCTCGCGCGCGGGACATGCCGGCTGCACCTGCAGCTACAACAATCTCATCACCACCGGTCTTCTCTCCCCAGCGAAGGACCGTCCTGAAGATAGAGAAACCAATTGAACCCGTGGCTGCTGCCACAGCGCCGGTGACTGTGGAGGCTTTAACCTTCATTCCCTTCTCAGTCTCCCAGATGCCTAAAATCGACATGGCCACAAAGCCACCGCCCGTCTCCGCACTTCTCTAGCGCTCCAGCCACACGTTACTTCCACTCTCGTACGATTCGCCCTTCCCGTTCTCTAAGGATTAAGAAGCGTTCACTCTTCGATACTTGCCGAGACTGGACAATAATAACAGAGAATAGCTCTCTGAAGCGAGAGCGATTTGACTTGCACGTAGCACGAAAGATGCAAGATTCCCTTGCCAGTGGGAGGGCGCAACTTAGACGATGGCGATGGGGTCAGACATCTGGGTAGGTTCTAGCTTCTGTCGTCGAGGATGGCTCGATTGCAAGCTTCTACTCCACCGCCCTTATTTATGTTTAGACGAGGACCAAGGGCTTTGCAACCAAAGAACCAGTCGCAGGGATTCTATATAAGGTTGCGACTAAGGCGCGATTCTCGTTTGCTATATCAGCGATAGCGAGATAGATATCACGCCCATATAAACACCACTAGGAGGAGATGGAAAGTATCCTCCACCCAGGATCCAATGCCAAAATCTAAATACACAAAGATTGGCGTAGCCGTTGAGACAAGCATAATTAGCTAGGCACTTGGCACTTTATCAGCTCGAGGAGAATTGAATATACCGGGTAGGCAACGGCAGGTTGTTCTAATCAGATAAAGCTTTTGAAGAAACAACGGCTGTTAGTCTAGTTTCGTGCAGATGTCTCGTGGTTGGAGGCGTTTTGCATCATCTTAGAATATTTGAAGGTGCTGGACAGATATCAGATATACCAATACTAAGTCTCTGCAACCAGTCCTAGATACTTCCTACCAAGTTTCTTCTAAGAACTATACCATGCCACCCCAGTATCTTACCAAATAGATATCAGTCGCATTAACGGGATTCTAATGACGATAGTAGTCCATTCTCTTTGTCTTCTTTTCTTAATAACCAAGGAAGAGTAATATGAATCGTCTTTCGCCCCCAAACCCACGATTAATGATACAAAGTCTAAGTGGCAGATAGCTTCAATGCCTTGCTTACAACATTCCGGTAAAGACTCGGGGTTAACTTCCAAAATCAAACCATCCTCGCGTATGGAATGGCCTTTGCTAGGAGAGTCACCTCTAACCTCAAAGTACTTCCATGTTTGTTTCCTCTTTGTGGCCTTTTGTCTATAGGAACCATTCCAGTCTTTTTTCCTAACAATGCAGAGTATGTCGGAAAGGATGTCTGGGTATCACCTTTCCTCGCCTTCTGCTTTTCCTTCCATACCAAGTGAGATTCCTTAGGGACCGAAAAGGCATCGATGTATCCGTAAGGGTTGGATGTGGACGTCTCGTGTCGGTAAGCCCTCGAGGCCAAATTCAAAACATCGAGGAAAGCATAATATGTCATCATTTATAACATATTGGAGACTATCACTGCATAGGTGATTAAGCCAAGTGCGTTGCTGAGATAAATGAGGTCCGAGGACTCATAGTATGGTGCGAAAACTGGAGCACTCTTGTAGCATGTGGCCAATGCCTTAGTATCGAACCTAGCTCGTGGGAGATAGGATTAGAAGCACTTTCGAGCAGGGTGTACACGCCTTTGTTCACGACTCATCGGCGTGGTCTGGGACCCAGTTTGTAGTATTATTGTAGATGCGGAAGGTACAAAGGTCAAGGTCATCGTTGCATTTATTGTTGCCACTTGTCTGAAGCCGCAGAGAGCGCAATCGAAGTGACTTTCTCAGATCGTCAATTCCGGTAGCTTCCATGATCTTGGTTCTGGGACGATGTGCTCAAGAAGCACACCGAGGCTAAAGACTTGTTGAGAAATCAACAACGTTATCCACTGTTTTTCAGGCTTTTAAATACGTTGTAGTGTCCGATTTCCCCATCAGTTTTGGGATAGTGCTTGTCTGTTCGAACAGATGAAGATACTGATAATTCTTTCGTTGTCCTGATGGTATCATATAGTCGTTCTTGATAAGCCCGAGCTGTGCAAATCAACAGAGAAGTAGCGCCTCGATCTCAACGAGGGAATTTGTACTTGTCAAAGCTGACATCCGACAACCTATTCGGTGGGTTTAAGCTGTATGAACTTACGCTCTTGCAGCGTATCAACCTTTATAGGGCTTCTGGTGAAGCTGAGGTCATAGATGGGGGTATTTCACCCTCTCTGGAAGTAGGGGATCGGATTAGAAACTGGCCTTTTAAGGCCACTTCCCTATTGAGATGAGATCTTCTTATCAGCGCCAGGAAGTACAAACCAGAATAGCCAACCGGGACAGTAGTAAACCAAACCAGTCTCAGCTCACTGTTTTCAAGAAGCTGAACAGTCCCATTCAACGAGCCGTAATCGGAGACGTGTAAGTAGTTGACCTGTCTTACGTCCCGGGAGCAGCTCCTAATGATGGTATCGTAAACGGAGACTCATCGGAGAAGATATGAGACAAGGTTTACACTCCGTCATAAGATTGATTTTGATCTCAAGGAAAATATGAAATCCGTGCTTGAAGGAGTGAAGTAAAGGAAAGAATGTACGAAGTGGTAGTGGAGCCATTAATAGAAGGGGACCCAGACTCTAAGAGTCCTCTATGCAATGGATTGTTCATAACTGTAAATAAATAAAGTACATGGAGTTAGGTGCAATTATTATTAAGAACGAAAGACGACTAACAATGCCAAATAACTAGCAAGCATGAAAGATATCGCAAAATTAAACAAAGTAGATAGAATTAGAGACTTGATTTGTGCTCTAATCAGAAGCTAGACTTCAAACTAAACTCTTTGTTAACATGCAGAAGTCGCACACAAATCATTCGACAGAGAGGTCATCGTGAAATAAATATAAATCCATGACCACAACATTAATGAAACATAAACTCAGAGCCAACCTAATGGCCGTATAGTGAGGACAAAGAACACAAATATTTGACATGGAAGGCTATAATAGATCAATGCGTCATCCATTTGTCACGACCTTGATTGATTATCATTCCTCGCTCACTGCAAATGCAAAGGAACAAAATGAAAGCAAGTAGAATGAAATTAGGGTCCAGAGCTTGAAGCTGATATTCACTTCTACTCGTGCCAAGTCAACTGGTATCTTCCCACTGCAAGCTCAGTCAGTGACCTAATAGAGACCGTGCTATCTTGTCAAGGAGCTCGAAGATCAAAAGCTAGACTGATCGAATCAACCAACGCTATATGCACCAATTGATGCCTTGGTGTTAGGTCCTACTCCCTACGGCAGGTCTCCCTGGCTACTCCGATCGACCAGGGATCAAATACCGCATTCCATAGAAGATTAAATTCCTTCCAAATGTGAGGGGGGGAGGATACTCTACTCGTACGTCTACCTACCATTCAAGTAGGGAGTAGCAGTAGTGATACCATTATTGCTGCCTGCTGCACAAGATGAGCACAACGCATATTTCTTGAAGCGCGTGCCGTCAGCAATTCATATCGTTAATTAAATTTTAATATACATAGTAGTTCAACTAACTGGGGGGCAGAGCGAGCCGACGGTAAAATTAGCTAGTGGGGGGCACCGGAGGCATAACCCCACCTAGTAAGGTCTTGACACAAATGCAGCAAAGCCAGATTTTATCCTGGCGATATGACCACGGTATCGTGCTTAGTCTGACCGCAGTATCTGTTCATGCTCGATGAGATGTGTTCCCAGCAGCTGGACCGTGTTGTACCTCCTGCATATACCCAGAACATAGCGTAAGCTGAACTTGGGGGTACTTTTCGCGATTTGAGAGTCGCATTGTAGATCTACATAGTATTGTATCGCAAAGAATTCCAAACATCTGGGAATACATCGCGCATTTTGCACGTTTGTGAATTTCGAGATCTAGTGTGTAATTGTATTTTGAACCGGGTTGATCCGCGATCTCGACACTCCTTGTTCACCCGATTGATCATATTTGACCATAGTTCAAGTTTTACAAAAACCCTATCTGAAGCTAGCAAGATGCTTATGCAGCATTATTCCTCTCCAACTCGCTAGATGGGTGAGACTATCCAGTACCGTGAACCACCCAGAGCTCTTGGCGTCCGTTGGATACTCGGACAAAGGATTCGACGGCGAGGCACAGCTGCGAAACTCTTACTAGTCCACCCAATGAGAGTTCCGCTCGCCGTTGGGAGAATGAGCTTGAATATCTCAAAGTGATGATAATGATCGGGCAATAATGCGCGTAAACAAGTGGTGAAGCAGAACAGGGGTCGGCTTCATGTTGGATGGCTTCACCGAACGCACAGTAAGTTACTGATGGTACCCAGTGGCCAGTCTTTTATCGTAGTCAAGTTTCACAACACCTCTTTGACAGCCACAAAACGTGATACTTCCTGTTGATTATGACCCTCTAAGTGTTTTGGGGATGTTAATTAGAAGTGTTTTTAGCAGATCACAAACTGATGCCAAGCTGGTTGTATCACAACGAAAGTATCACAACCAGCGTAGAAAACAAGCACATCAAGAAAATCCTAAATGCGGGTAAGTACGCTCATCGCCGTATCAGAAACGGAGGGGGCAAGGAAGATCACTGGAGGAGTCATCTTGTTATGATGAACGAGTTAGTCCTAACTCAGATTCCGTGAGCTGTTAAAAAGTACGAGGTACTACTAGTTGGAGCAAAAATAATATATCAGTTCGTTTTTGAGCTCCCCGATCGATCTCCACGAGTAGTAAGGCACCGCTGTGGCTTTTGGTTCCCGCTCTCCTGTGGCCGCCGCGGGAACGGCACTTTGGTGGCGTCCTGGAGGTAGCAGTTGGTGTTCTGGCCCGCCGGTAGTGTAGGATTCTGTGAGAGCGACGGAACAAGATCAGGAATGCTTTGCTAGGAACTAGGCTACAACGGGGGAAGCTTGATTCACTTGACGAGGAAGTTTTGGGCGAGTGATGCTGTGTGTGGAATTGGTGGATGTGCTGAGGGGCGAAATTGTGACAGCCACAGTCCTGGACTTTCGGTGCTGGCGCTGAAACGATAGGCCGTGATCTACTCAGACGGACGCGACGAGCGGGCAGGGCGTTCAGTGTGATTGTAAAATGGGATTTCAACAATTGGCAATGGCTTTAAAGAAAAACATGTACCACGTAATGTCTCCCTAAGGACCCACGAAGGAAAATGAATGTTGTTGTACTTTCGACTTTCGTAACGACCTAGAGTATTGAACCACGAGGTGGCTTGCCTAAGTGACCTACCTACTCCGTACATGGTAGATAGAGGGTGCAAGCACGAGGGAATAATTAAGCTGTAGTGTAAGCACAACAAATTTGTAGCTTCGCTCGTTGGCAAAACTACTATGTAGATCCTCGCTAGTGCACCCGGTCCGGTACTTCGTACGGGTCTTAAGGGGTAGAGGGTTTTATTCCCGTTTGCGTATAGTTTGGTTGACTGAATAATAATAATTATTGTGAAACGTCCGTAACAAGTCAAAGCGATATTAAGAATTTAAGATAACCGAAGCGATCTGGGGAACTAGAGAATCTCAGGCAAGAACGGTGTCGACAGTCGTTTCAAAATAGGGCAACACCGCGCGTCATAAGAAAGCGTGGGATCAATTGTCTATATTGGGTGATTGGGATCAGCTCAAGCTGGGTGTTTAGATATCTGGCTACGGATCCGTACAAGTCGCCCGGACGGCAGCGTGTGGAGACAGACTGTGTTCTATTTGCTGGATCAGGCATATGATGTTGCGGTGGTATTGCTTAGCTCCCCTTAGAACCGGAAACTGCACCGGTTCCCAGAAAGGCTCACTTTGCGCACCATCAGAATGTCTCTACAAAAGTGTTTCAGGCCGAATCCAGCATGAAAATTTGGCTTACTTTTGCATCCAGTAGTGGGTTAGTCAGACTTGTAATCGTAAATTACTATTGGTGTTATTGTTATTACCTTATTATTCTCCATATACTACGGATTATGGTACTCTACATTCTCCTACAACGCCCGGAGTCAGCGCCAGGTCGCAGTGTTTGGCTGTAGAAGCAGGAACCAACCACAACCGTACCGACGGACGCCAAAAGGCACTTGAACCACCGGCTTCGAAGTGATTAGCCTGCAATTGGCGCACTGAAGGGATGGCCTGGGCCTTTGGCCAATGACACCACCCGGTTGGAACAGGCAATTGCTGACAAGCAGACACTGCCAGCCAGTGAGAGGGTGCTGGGCGAGCCGGGGTTCAGAGGAGAGTCTGCATTTCAGCCCGCGGTGCTGGCACTGACTACCTAGGTACGGATCCGTACTGGCACTGCACTTGCTGGAAGAGCAGAATCGGGGAAGAAGCTTTTTTTGCCCCAGACCAAGACCGAGGAGGGAAGGTCGGCGGGCCAGTCCTGGGCTTCGCGAACGAGCACAATGCACACTTGACGGGCGTCCATGGCTCATGGCCCATGGGTCATTATTGGAGGGGACAAAGAAGCGTGACTGCTCGCGACCATTGTCTGAGATTTGCCTCGTGGCCGAGCTTCCCACTACTGGATCCCTTTTTGCTTGTAGTTTTGGCTGGGAGCGAGATGGGCCCTGTGGCTCTGTTTGCCGTTCGCTTCCGGCTTTAGACGCCTCTTAGGAGAAGGAATAGAAAAAGAGAGTGAAAAAAAAAAAGAAAAAGCCGCGGCTTGCAGCCCATCGTGTTCCATCTTATCCACTTCGTATGCATATTATTCCATTCCGGCCGAGCATGGAGCGCGCACAATTTACGGTGGACCCATCAAGCCCTGCTTTTCCACAGATCGTCACTGTACATAGTAGGTGCAAACACCGGTTGCTGGATACACAAATCAGCCGGGGTTAAGGGACAGTGCGAATGCTACAACAGCGAAGTGGAAGCACAAGGATCAACATTTCTGAGCAGCGGATCGAGTCTTTTGGGGCATTGATCAGCACATCCCTTGCCCGCGACGGGTGGGTCACGTACTCGAAGCTCGTCAAAGATGCCGCAATAAGAAACAATAGAAGCATAACGAGAGAGTGACAGGATAATAATTGAAGACAGAGCGCAGACAGAGTGTGAGGGAGTGTGAGGGAGTGGGAGAGAGGTGGGCTGCAGTGCTGCACCCCGGGCAGCCCGTCCGCGGCAGCAACAGTGGCCCGTTGTTGGAACGCTGGCACCTCCGTCATGAAGTGGTGACAATAATAATGGCCGTCATGGCCATCAACATCATCGTCGTCGTCATCATCATAACAATAATAATATCACGATAATATGCAGTTACCATAATAAAAAATAATCAAAAAAAATGGATAAGAACATTCACAACCATGATAACGACTGGAACCCTTATTGAGCGAGAAGCAGCGCTGAGGTTGTGTGGGTATAGTAGTGCAGAGCGGTGCGGTGTGTGCGTGCTTGCGCGTACATGTGTGTGAGGTGCGAGGTGTGGGTGCGTGTGGTGTCTGGGTCGGTAGAATTCTGTTCCAGCGCTGCCAGCAGGAGCAGCAGGAGCAGCAGGAGCAGCAGGAGCAGCAGGAGCACGAGCAGAAGCAGCAGAAGCAGCAGAAGCAGCACCAGCACCAGCAGACCAGCACCCTCGCTAGTTGGGTCTTCCTTCACCCCCTCGACACTCGCACACTCGATACTCGACTCGACCCTCGTCCATACACACACACCCTCATCCTAACCCTTACCCTGCTAACCTGCTAACCCCCTTCTTCGATACTTTGTTGCTGCTGCTTCTTCTGCTGACACTGCTGGAGCTGATGCTGATATATATGTACTGGATGCTAGTTGCTGGTGCTGTGCCCCAGAACAGGGTTGGAACATTCCCACGTCTCTCCACGTCGTCCGTCTCTCGCACCAACGCACCCTCCCTTGATCAGTGTTCGGTGGTCGTTGCTCCAGTCCAAGTAGAATACTCCTCGGTTCCCCCCAAAGGCAGAAGAAAGCCCAGCCCAGCCCAGCCCCTTCCTCTCCCATCCTCTTCCTACTCCTCTCCTGTTCGCCCCGGGCCCCGCAACACCCTTCTGCGCTATACGACGCTACCTGCTATACTCGTATCATTATTACCACTGTTACTCCATCTCTGCACCTTACACTCTTACGCCAAAACTTCCAACCTTGCAACACGAACCCGGGGCAAACACTGCTCTCTACACAAGTTCTCCTCTCCTCGATGGTTGACCGTCAGAATTCCGCCATGGTTTGATTGGTAATTTTGCGCTGCAAAAGAAAAGAGGAGGCGATACTGTTGTTTTCGCCATGGAGACGCTCGCGGCTGTAGCCCGCGGCGCTGCCGCGGTCGCAGCAACGCCAACATTTAAGCATATCGTCGCCAGATCCACGGAGGCAGCTATCACGGGCAGGTGTACGGCTCACGATTTGCCTAGCGATAGCGTTCTCATCCTGAACGAGTCGACAACCATCACCTTGACCGCAAATGCCATATTGCAGCCGAGTTGTCTGCCGGACTTCACCGCTGCCGGCGCCAACTCGGTCTCCCAAATCGTCGACGCCGACAGGACTCCATTCATCGCTTCCGTGATACCGCAGGTCTTCGTGCTGGGGTCGATGCTGTTTCTGGCCTGGGTCTTGAACTTCATTCTCATCATCACGCCAAGGACATATTTTATAGTTGGGTCGGCGACCGGGGGTATGCTGGGGACGAGGGGAATGATGGGTGGCACGACGGGGACATCGTCTGTGATCGGTGTAGGGGGACGTCCGTGGCTTCAGAAGGCAGCGACGCTAGGAGTGGGAATATCTCTTTTGATTGCAACAGTCAACTCTTTCAGAGTTGCGACCAAACAGTACGCAAGAGGAGTCGAAGATGCCGAGGAACTGACGAGAGAGGTCGTCGGCTCGACAGAGATTCAAGTCATTCGGATCATATCCTTTACCTTCCTGTGGCTTGCCCAGATTCAGACACTGATCCGCCTGTTCCCTCGCCACAAGGAAAAGATCATCATCAAATGGATCGGTTTCGCACTGATCTTTCTCGACACACTATTCGCCATTCTCCACAGCGTCTACGGCGCCGGACCTACCATCGTCATACCCAGAGATTTCAGGAATGCCATCACGGCCCTCTTTTACCTATTCCAATTTGCTCTTAATTTCGTTTATCTTTGCGCAGTGCTTGCGTATTCGTGGGCGAAACGGCGAGTCGCCTACTATCACCCAAAAATGCGTAACATATCCGTCGTCGCATTTATATCGATCTGCTCGATTTTCGTTCCTCTGGTGTTCTTTGTATTGGATTCTGTGCTTGGAGTATACGGCTGGGGCGACTATGTGCGATGGGTCGGAGCGGCAGCAGCTAGCGTCGTGGTTTGGGAATGGGTAGAGCGGGTCGAGGCACTAGAACGAGAAGAACGTAAGGACGGAATACTCGGTCGAGAAATATTCGATGGTGACGAAGCACCGTTCTCGAGTTCGACCATCGACGTTCGCCAGTGGCCAAAACGTCGGAGGTTAGGTACGCGGAAGTTCGGAACTTCAGATACCAGCAATAGTGGAAACAGTAGCGATGGAAAGCACAGCGGTGATAGTGGGGCTAGCGGAGGAAGTTTCTTCGACAAATTCTCATTTTCTCACCCTGCCTCGATGCCTTCCTTCACCAAGCTCCGGAGAATACGAGTACGGGAGAGACACATCGAGGAAAAGACGCCGATTCAAACCTTGGATCATGTCACGCAGTTCAAAGGAACCGCGGAGAACAATGTGCTTGGACGACCATCAAATGGCCCGATACAACCTCCTCAGAATGTCGCATCCCCTGTGTCCCGAGCCGATACGACTAGTGCCGCATCCACAGTCTACGCAGTCGTACACCATCCCGATTCTACTACTCCTCCTCTTCCGATCTCTAATTCTCTCAACGCCACTCCTAACCCCTCACCATATCCTCAAACGTTTGACCATCCGGCAACTTCAACTCATGATTTCGATCCGGCCCTGGCACGAAACTCCATAAATGCTAACCAACCTATTATTACTCAACATAAGCAAATAACACGCCCAGCTAACCCTCCCCCATCCGCTGCCCCTCAAGGCATCTTATATAACCCCTTCTCACGAAGCTCTATCCACAATCCTTTCAAGCGCCAACGCACTGCTCCCCCGCCAGAAGTCACTGCAGCCATGAACTCTCGCGAAGAACAGCCTCAGCCGGTCTATAAGCGGAAACGTGATCGGTTACGGTTCCATGCGCACCAACATATAGAGCCATCAGAGCTTCCAACCTTTACAATTCCGGCTCGGGAAGATGGCGGCGCTTGGAGCCCTCGCGACAGCCCGGAGGGCACTGAGTACATGAGCAGCAGAGACGGCAACAATGCCAGCGGCACTAGTTATACTAACGCCAGTTCGCCACTACCAGCAGCCTACAGCGATATTCCAGGTAGCAGCAGCGCGGACTACGCCACGGGCTTTTCGAGCAACCCAAGATCTGGATCTGCAGCTGACAGTCAACGAGTAGGCATCAACCAGATGCCAAGTATCGACGACACCCTGAACACTCATTCGCACAACGCGAATTCTGCTAGTGTCTTGAGAACACCAAGCCCAGCCGGGACCAACAGTTCGACACCCAGTCCACGCCCATCGAATGGTGCGGAAAGGATGCCAACTTTGGATGAGAGCGGTCATAATGGAACGGGTAGATGATCTTTGAAGATGTTTTTTTGAGTAGGGGGAATAAAAAAATACTACTGATGACGATCGGGTCTTCAAATATAGAAGCTCAATCGCATGCCATTCGCATGTGTATTGAGCTACGATAGAGATGGCATTTCGGTTTCACGACTGGCGGCTACGGCTGGGGGGTTACCAAGGGCGGGCATGGATCATTACGAGGACATTTTGCTTAGCGTGGTGTTATCGGGTTTTATTCTTTTTGCGATGGGTGGGAAACATATATAGTGTTTATCGCCACGCGGGCTTGCATAAGAATCTCAGGCGCAATTAGGGATTCGCAAGCAGAAATGGCAGCTGTTGGATTTTGGGGCTTGGCTGGTTGGCCCTTTGATGAACACTATTTATTGCGCTGGCATCGTACGTCGCTTGCTACGCTTATGGATTATACTATGGGGAAAAGACAGCGGCGGCAATCTAATGCGCGGTTTGTCGCCCCGACATACGACGACGTAGGTACTTTTACACATTTAGAAAAAAGCCAATGGATGATCATTTCCAACTTTTAAACTTGAAGCGCTGAATCGATAGACGTGACATAAATTACATCTTTTTTATTGATCAAGCCAAGTTTCTGAATATCTACCCACCAAACCAACATGAACCCGCATTCTACGATTTATATATAGCCCTGATTCCCAAACACTGGTTGTATTCCATGTCCAATCATTTCTTTCCACCTCAAGAGAAATGCCGTACTCCTCCTCCTACCTTTCTCGTTTGCTGTGTATCGAGGTCCTCTTCAAACTGTATACTATGTCAGTAAATGTTAAACAAAGTCGTCGACTCTTAAGTTTTTTTTTTTTAAAAGGCAACAAAAACAAGAAAGTGAAAAAGAAATCCTGCAACTCACCTCCAAAAACCCAGTCAAGCGGATCAAAACAAGGTAGACCTCAACCAGCTCCCTCAACACCCTACCGACCTCGGCCTCGGCCTCGGCACTCCCACCCCCAGCACCATTCCCATTCCCATTCCCAGCCCCAGCCGTCTTCCCCAGGGCCCTCCCGGGACTGGTGATCCTGGCATCACGCTTAATGACGCCGACCATCAGCAGCCTGCCCTCGCTGAGGAACGCCCTGGCCGTCTCGACGGTGCCGGCGTTGGCGACGCCGCGGCTCACCACGACGGCGGCCACGACCTTGAGCACGTGCAGCAGCAGGCCGTAGTAGCGGCCCAGGGCCTCGGGGCCCTCGCCGTCGAGCCCGATGTCCGGGTCCGTGCCGAACAGCCCCGAGCGGCGGATGCAGGGGAACAGGCCGGCGTTGAGCACGTGGGTGGCGCCCGCGCGCGTCTGCGCTACGGTCAGCAGCAGGGTCAGCGTCGCGTGGTAGAAGGAGAGGAGGTAGGGGACGTTGCTGTTGGTGGTGGTGGTGCCGTTGGTGGTGGAGGTGGTGCCGTCGGGCCGCGTGAGGTCCGAGGGGAGGGTCTGGATGCGCTCGGTTAGGACGGTGAGGAAGTTTGTGCGCACGAGGGCGTCGAGGAGGTGCTTGGAGCCGGTGGAGTTGTGGAGCTGCGTGAGCGCGTCGAGGAGGAGGAGCGCGGCGATGCGGCAGGCTGACTCGTCCGAGTAGGCATCGTCGCTGATCGTGTCGATGAGGGCGTCCCCCGCGGCTCGGACGACTTGGGTCGTGAGATGTGCGTGCGAATTTGCGGAGGATTTGGGCGCTGGGATGGAAGGGGCAGTTGGAGTCGTGGGGGTGATGGTGTACGCGAGGTAGCGGTAGCAGATGTTGTATAGCGATTCGCGGAGAGGGGTGCTGGCCTCGGGGTCGGGGATGGCGTTGAGGGAGATCTTGAAGAGCTGGAAGAGGCGGTCGTTGGGGACATCGCTGGTGCGACCGGCTTCGAGTGTGGATGATGAGAAGTCGAGCTGCGAGAGCAAGGTCTGTGCCAGTCGCGCAAAAATGAGCGCCTCTCGCCGCGAGGTGCTGGCATAGAGCTCGAGTTTTGGTGAGATGACTTGTAGCGCTTGTAGAGAAAGAGCTGTGCGGTCGTCGGATTCAAGGCCACTGCTTTGGACCAGCACGGTTATTACATCGACCCAGGATGTCAGGGCCGACAGACGAGCCTCGTAAACGCGGGTCTTGTTGTTCATCCCGTTGCAGTGAGAGAGAATTTCACGAAAGTCGGAATCAACTTTCTCAACCGCCGCTTCGTCGGGCAAGGCATTCGCCAGTTTCATTTCGTTTCGTTTTAGAGCCAACATCTGCTCTATTAATTTCATATCGAACAGAACCGTGTCGCCTGGACCCTGCTCACTGGCGATTCCGAAGTCCATACCAAAGGATGCAGATAAATCTGGTTCATGTATCTGCCGGGGCTCAAGTTCCATGAAGTCGAGTAGATCGAATATGCTTAAATTCGTGCCTTCAAAGTCCTCAGTAACGGTTGCTCCGAGAATGGTAGAGGAGATTTGAGCTTTGAGCAATGTCACGTCGTCGGAAACTGCCCGACGAAGAGCAGCGGCGGTATAAGCATACATTGCTCTACGAGACTTCAGGTAATCCGTAAGAGCCTTTGAGCCATCTGTATAAAGGAATTCAGGGTCTCGAAGAGATGAAAGCTCCCAACGGGTGTCTTGGTCGACCGAGGTCTGTGACATCCATTGCCAAAAGAGAACTCGGGTTAGCCGCATCTCAGAAAGAACGATATCAGAAGTAAGCCGCGATGACCATAGAAGTCTGACAATCTCTGTCGCTTTCTGTTTTATTGTAAGAGCCCAGTAAAGCATAATTCCGTCAACATCTTCGGGATATTCAAGGCTTAATTTCTGGATGGCATGGTAGAGAGAAATCTTGTTGGCAAAAAGCGACTTCGGCTCGATCTTCACAAAAGAACCCGTGCAATCGAAGCCAAGTAAAGCATGTGCCATATTTGGCTTCTCAGGATGCGCTGCCAGGGTTTTCTCTAGAAAGTCCAAAATTGCGAACTTGATGTTGAATCCCGGAGCGACATGCCCTAGAGAAAGCTCTTGCGCATCAAAATCCATGGCTCTACTCATGGATCGAGCAATCGGATCCACGTCGCCATGCTGCTGAATTGCCCCGGCCATTCGATTAATCATAAGCCTTGCGCCAATCTTGTTTGGTTGCGACACATTCAGCTTCCTGGACATGGAGAATTTCTTCAGAAGTTCCAGGGATACAAGAGCAAGCTCTTCATGGCCGGACCCTGAGTAGTATCCCAAGTCCGCGATGATTCTCAGATTAATAGATACGCTGTCCTCAAAGGACACTAGCGACGGATTTGCAACGGCTTGACGGCGACTCGTAGATTTTGTTTTTATGAGTGGCCGAATAATATCCAAGTATGTCGACTGAAGATCCATGACTAGATTCATTACTTTAATAGCTCGCAACAAGCAAGCGATCAAGGGAGAATCTGCCTGAGCGCTATTCACGTCGCTAATGTCTTGATGAGCAACTAAAAACAGAGACGACAAGACTTTCTCGTTGAATATCCATTCGATTGCACGGGCAAAAGGATGCATCTGCGCATAAATAGAGAGAGAAGATGCTCGGATTAGCGAGTCAACAGAAAAGGAGGAACGGTTGCCAATCACGATTAAGTTCTCATTAAAGGACTCGAGACAAGTCTGCACGACATGCAAACAATTTGCAGCGAGGATGTGTCTTTTCATGGATCGGTCAAGATGAGTGACCTTGTTCGCGAAAATCTTTCCCAGCGTCAAATCGATATATGGCTCAACGCCAGGCATGCGATAACTGGAGCCAAGCTGTTCGGGAAAGGGAACTGCATCTCGAAGGGTATTACTATCGGTTGTAGGACTTAGCAGAGCTTGGAGCAGGCGAACAAATGAGTCTGCCTCTTCTGAGTCCGCCGTAATAGCTTCGAACGTAATTTCTTCCGCCCAGCTTGATGCATTGGCTAACTTTGCGGGCCTTGGAATGTTTGAACCTGCCGAAAACCCGTTGGAAACCCATTGGTCGAGTGCAATCCAGATGCTGTCTCTTGTCTCTGTTTTCTTATCCTTCAGTAGTCCTCGAAGACATGCGTACGCGCAAGACCTTATGCGAGAAGGTACCGTATTGTTGCAGAGTAGGAAAAGAGTATCGACTAATTGAAATGTTGGGTGAGTGAATATCCATTGTCTCACTACGCTGCTTTCTGCACACATGTGTGAAATAAGCCTCAAGTAGCATTCTAGCATAATAGGGGTCTCTGGCTCATCGACTTCGACTGGTTTTGGTTTCCCATTGACGGCTGTAGATGATACCTGGCTTGATGGGTTGTCTCGGATCTTGCGGGCGTAAAAATCTAGCTCTTCAAACATTTGCGCCCAGCTAAGCGAAGCAGACTTTCTAATCCTACTAGAGCTCACTGGACCTTCATCTAAGAGGAATGCATGTGCTGCCGCAGCGGACTCCTCTCCAACGGATATTGCCCGGAACATTTCGCAGAAAGCACTTATGAGAGGGGTGGAAACTTTCCTCGAAAACCACTGAAGAAACCCATACATGTAGCCGTCAGGATCGCCCCAGAATACGTCCGAAGATTCAGGATGCCCTTCGTAGACATAGGATACTATGACGAAGAATCTCTCGAGATGGCGGTCATACTCCGCCATACCATCTTGAATATTCTGTTGACCAGCACCAAGCAACCGCCGTCGTTGGTCATCTCCCTCTATCTTAAATCTCCGTAGGGTATCCGGCATGTTAGCGATGAAAGCCTCTGCAAAAACCTCAAAAGATTCCATAAGAAGATCCTGAAAATACACGTTGATTGAGGCTGGCTCAAATGGAAGAACAGGTGCGTCATTGAGCAGTGAACGAAGCAATCCAGCCCTGGCCGGGTCGTGCCAATCGCTTGGCTTGATTTGGGAGCAAATGGAGAGCGTACACTGAAACGCTCCATCACGAAGAGCCTGTTGTAGGGCATTGGCTCGGGTTTCAGCGTCCTTTTCCACGTCTTCAGCCGGAACAGGGTCCGAAGCAGGCGGATCAAGATACCAAGAATTGAACTCTGCTAGCCACCAGGTAATCATTGCAGCATGAAAATTACGAAGCGGCCAAGGTTTAGACTCTCGACTGCCTATGATAGCTTTGTGAAGAACCTTAGCTTCGTCAAAGCTGACATTACCTTCCGTGGACCCATAGTGCGTCGAGAACGCAACAAGGGCAGGAACGTAGTGGACGGCTAGGAGATTCCATTTGTCAATCTTCGCCATCTGTTCTAGCAGGAGATTGAAGTTTTCGATCTTAGCGTAGTTTCCTTTGACAAGATGGGTGAGTATGGCCCCAACACTCTCATGCTGCTGGGTCATATTTTGCTGCTGAAGCCCCATTACCTCTTCGGCATCTGGGGATGGAACTTGGGACAAGGTGGTAATCTTCTGCACTTCTTCGGCAACTCGATTAAGTCCCGCTTCGATCTCAAGCATTGTGTGCAAGCATTTCTGCACCAGAGGTGACCCATTTGAACTTTGGCTATTCGAAGTACCCATTATCATGGTAATCAGGGTCTGCATTACTCCGCGAACCTCCTCCCCCATGTCCAAATCGAGGGACATTTTGAACACAAGCCGAAAACTTTCGGCCAAGAACGATCTGCCCTCGTGGTACCTTATTATGGCGCATGTTAAAGGTTTGCGATCTAGAACTTCTGCCTCTGCTTGGCCTTGCAATAGTAGTCCGGCGGCTTCAACCTGATCCAGCTCTAGTATATCTGACAGTTGAATTGCCTCCTCTTGAAACTCTTTGTTTAAATTGTACTCAACATCGTCAATCTTAATCTTGCCTGCCTAAAGTCAGTCGAATGAATTTGCGATATTCGGGTCACTCTGACCGCTTAGCACCTCTTGTCGCTTTGCTTCGCTGCGCGGGTTCTTGTCTAGGAACTTGCGGAAGTCGTCTATGTGAGCTTCGAGATCTAGACAGAGTTTCTCTATTGTTGCAAGACGGGATTCGGAAACCGCGATTAGATCTTGGTGGAGGCCACGGATGGCGTCCACGTTGTCAAAGCTCTCCATGAATGGAGCGGAGGACCGTTTCTATTAAAAGCAAAGGGATAACATTGAATTTGAAGTAGGCACATTCAAGGAGGAAGCGACCTAGGCCTCCGCATAAGTTTACGGGTAAAGGAAACAAATCGCGAATCTTGATGCGCAGCTTCAAGCTGCGCTGGTTGCGAAGTTTACTTTCTCTCGGTTAGGGTCCTGGTGTCGCGCTGAGCACTTTTGGGCGCGTGGGCCATTCTACAACCTTAATTCGGTTAGGTCAACAAAGCCAGCGCCGCTAGTTCTCTCGATATTCAGATCCACAGCGATTTAAACGGCAGTTCTAAGCTTTTAATTTGGCGGAACAGATCTTCTAGACTAGACTCCTCTATTCTCGATATTTTGATTTAAAAGGATAGTCTGTGAGCACGATGGTTTAAGGACGGCCCCTCCAAGTATCGAAGACAATAGCCGCAGGAGGCCTATCTGATTAATTCCTTCCTAGAACGTGCCGCGAAGCACTGGTTCTAGACATGAACTACTGTCTAAAGGAATGCAGTTGCGGTTAGATAATAGTATCTGTAGTTTAGTCCAAAGGACACCTGACTTCCGATAACTTGACTAGAAAGTAGAGAGAGGTTCAGTGAATGGGAAACAAATTTCCCGACGTAATTATGGAAAGTAAGAGTCTATTGTGGTATCCAATTTTATTCAACGCTCCGACAACGCTGTTGTCGTACAAAGCCTGGGCAAAGCCCCTTGGCTCGGGGACCAGGGATTGAGTGTTAATTCTTCCAAGATCCAATATAGTCGTGGCAGATACAAACAACTATGATCTTGTCACCTACTGTCTTGAAGATGACTTGGTCTAAGGCTGCAGCTTCTATGTTGCGTATGACAGGCACTCTAGCACTCTGGGTTGGTCGGAGTTTCATCCGATCCCGTAAGCTGAAGCCTGAAACTATGCCTTAACAGGTAACACTTCTAGTTACGCGACGGTCTTTGATTTCGATCGAAAGGTAAAATTCTTCGTCATTTAAAAAAACCTAGTCCTGAGCTTCCATGCTATTTTCAAATCCGGTCATGCTGTCCACGGTGCATAGCTTGAATATTCATAGGTAATCTTGGTGGGCATGTTTCTTTCCAATCCGTCGTAGGTACCAGTTGCCTTTCCGCTTGACTCTCTACGCCAAGCTCTTCGATGCAAGGCTCGCTATGAACGTTGTTCTCTCGTCCAATGCTCAACTCGTACATTTGTTGCTCCGCTTACAAAAGGTTAAATCTGGGTCAATAAAATTTGAACTACGACTCTTACAAATGAGGGGCTATGGATGAAATTGGCATTGACAAGGCCCTTGGTAGATTATATATGTTCTTTGATGGTTAACTCTAACAGCTTGCAGACCAGCTTGAGGGTCCAGCGGGCAAGACCCGACGAAAAGATGCACTTCAAGGTAAGCCTTACAGTATGCGTGCCTGAAGTAGAGTCTTATTTCTCTATCAGACATTCAACATATTTTGCACGCGAATCGACGAAACAAAAAACTGTATGCTGAACCACTCCTCTACTACAATGTATTTGACCTATTGCAGGAGAGATATCAAGGACTCCGGATACCAGGCTATCTTTCATTCAATATTTCAATTGGTCAAGAACGAGAAAACTAATTACGCGAAACCGAGTAAAGTTCAAAGGGACAATGCATCTCGCGTTCTTATCGACTGTGCTGCTACTGTCCGTTCAACCACTGAAATCTGCATTCGTTTCTTTGGACGTAAGACCGTGACAACTGTTATTTCACATATTATTGAGGTTCTTCCAGAGACCGGCTCACGTTACTGTGAGCCCTTAGTTGGTGATTATGTCAAGACACTCCGCACTATGCTCGAGTATCAGTCTCATATAGCTCATATTAACAGTGACTTATGGTACATTGCTGTGGAATTTTGCAGTGGAACCCTTCAAGCATATGTGGAAGACCTTGATAGTACTGGCAATGAACACACCATCACGGCTTCCTTTCGTTCTCAGCGCGAAACAGGAAGGAGGAGTCGATCATCTACGCCATCAATTAGCAGTTCAATTGCCCCATCAAAGCTATCGTTCGCGGTTGTCACGTCTGGTGGTCCATCTTCAAAATCTAGGCAGCTTGCAGAAGAAGGAACATACTGTCTATTTCATCTTTTATCAGTCCCACACGCTCCCATACTAGATTCTGCGCAGGATAATATTACCTCGATATTAGAGTATCTCAGATCGTTATCGCCTCTGGAGCGTCTACAAGGACAAGAATACTCATTCCGTTGCCTAAATTGTATTCTGTCACTTCTTATCACGGAAAATATCGAGCTCGCGACTCATATAGTCAAAAGCTTAATTCCTCAGGTTCGAAGGCTGTGGAAATCCAAATTTCACTCGTCTCTTAAGGAGGAAATGCTTGCAACCTTTGTTATCGGGGAACGGCTTTTACGGAGGCTGTTACAACAAGACGGCTCAACCGATACAGAGCTTGAACTCCGTGGTCTTGTAGAGGTACTCCAGAACGATCATAAGGAGAGAGGTGAAAAAGAGTCCTTGCATTACACAGACATAGAATTTGGCGATCCTACCGATTTCAATCCAACTGATGCTTTGAGTTATCCAGGATTCAAATTGAAGCTCGGATCTCCGCGTGCGGAGCAGGCCTGGACTCTGTTGCGAACCGTTGCCGTGATTTTATCGCTTTTTATTGAGCCCGATACTCGTGAACGCCATGCTGATTCTGACGATGATGTCCAAAATGGAAGGAGTAACAAGAGACGGAAGCTTGACCACCCTTTTAATCCTTTCTTTGAAGCGATCGCAAAGTCAAACGGGACCGAATGTGTCTCGAATCTGCAACTGCTCTTCTTTATAGTTGCAGAAACTAAGATAGATGCAGATACTACTAGGCGAGTCCTCGATTGTGCTGTCCCTATGATATCGGCACATGATGTGGATGCGTCGAATTGGGCAATGCTCACGCTATCAGGGTGAGTCACATACACAATTTGAATAACTTACTGATATCGGTAGTGTGGCTCTGTCTCAAACCCAAACTTCCGCCTCACCTGTCTGGCTACAAGCATGGGATCTTGCATCAAGGCGCGTGAATAATTCAACGACTTCTGGACCGGCATGCCACCTTATGAACTCGCTTCTTTGTACCGGCCTTGTTCAAGCATCTTCAGTCAAGGAAACTATTGATCCTATGCTTGCATCACTGGAGTTGAGTGCGCCTGCGGCAGCCACTGATTCGGCTTTGCACATGTTCAGAATAGTTTTACAATTGAAAGCTAAACATAACCCATCCGCAGTTCCTGATGCATCTGAGAAGATTGTCAGGTGGCTCTTTCTACGATGGCGCCCCTGTCGGTATTTTTGAGCCATAAAAGAACGAAGTTGACATCTCTAGCAAATATTTCCCACCGTCCAAGCGAAAGCCGCAATTTCCAGGCTCCCAACATGGAAAACATTCTGCTTTTGATCGGCACAGCTCTGGGCTTACGATGGCAGAATTTCCAGAGCGATGAAGTCAGAGGTGGAAGACGTATAGCTGTTGCGGCGCTTAGCGTTTCTCAGAACAAGGAGTTGATTGAGTATTTACTCCTGCAGCAAAATAGTTTCAGAGGTGAAAATTACCTCTATACATCATCACAAACTCGTTCTATTGTCACTGATCTAGCCGACTCTCAATTCAAACGATTATATAATCTGGTAATTGAGTCTTTACAGGTTGAGCTAGATGCCGTCTTAGGTGTTGACGGAACATCTAGTGTCTCACATAGACATCTCTCGCATCCGGATGCTGTAGCCATGATTACATCTCTCTGTGCTATCAGTCTTGTCTTAGCATCATCAGGACCTCCAAATAGTTCCAAGCCAGCTATTTTATGCAAAAAGGCCGAATCCGTTAGAGACCACCTTTCTGAGCAGCTTACCTTCGTGGACAGGCCCGAAGAGGCCACACGAGGTCTTTACGATACCTTAGGGCCGTTGTTGAAATGTCATGTAACGAATTCGTCTCAAGAAAATTGGCCGATTCATGTCGGGTTACATTTAGCTTCCCGAGTTTTTGGTCCGAAATTCTGGAATCGCATTAACCTGAAAGAGAACAACAATCTAGCTTCAACTGATCTCATGGATGTTGATTCAGAGTTTGACTCGCAGAAAAGCCAGGGTCTAGTAAATGACGATGCTGTTTTCCAGTTAGATCATCAGCATTCATATTTCAGTTCTCACACACGGCGAACCACGCACACCATGCGGATAATCTTGGCTTCTTTTAGGCTGGACCTAACTCATGACTCAACTCCTGATATATTGTTGACTATACCTCCTGAATTTGTAGGATTCTTGACTGAAAAACAATCGGAAGATACGGATGGTTTGTCGCAAGATGCACTTTCCCAGTCTTACAGTTTTTTGATGGGTCGTGTCTTCCTGAACGAACTTCTAGGCTCGGATCTGTCATTACAGATTGATAGTGTTGTCGAGCTATTTGACTATATTGGCGACAAAATAGTTGGCAACTACGAGTTTGAGCGCAGCGAAGTTGGACTTGGGGTCTGTCTTGAAATAATGACCCACCTTGTTGCTCTATGGACAAACTCGGGGAATGACTCTATGGGAGAAGTATCTTCACAGTTGTACGAATGGCTTATTGAAACTGTACTAGCTAAACAAGACCTCTCACATCACGTTCATGCTTGTATGGCAAAAATGCTCCTGAAGGTCATACAGTCCATGCCCGATTACGGAAAAAGCCTTTCATTACCTTACCCGAGAACCAGTCTTTTTCAAATCCTTGATCAGGGAATTGTTCGAGTCAAGTACGAAGTTGGCCTACATCTTTCTACAGTGTTCGGTTTATTCATTCTTAAGGAACATGACGCAATTCTAGATGACATTGTTCAACATCTCCCAATGGAGCGGAACCGAATAGAAGGGACGGCTGTAAGGCTTGCAGTTTTGTCCCAGCTCGCATCTTCCTGGTCTACCTTGATTCGAAGATGTATATATGCAGTAGTTGAGGCACCAGGTCTCATCCCATCTGCAGCCGATCATTCTCGTTACTGCATATCCGAATTAGCTAAGAAGCTGGATGTTCAAGGACCAAAAGCTCTTTTCAAACTATTCGCCCCTCAGATTATCTACACATGGCTCGAAACCCAGTCCCTTAGAACACTTCCCTTTAGGGTTTTTGATTACCGATCTCTAAAAGAACTGCTTGAAGATATTAAACCGGAGATGACAGCGCAAGTAATTATGCGTGGGAGAGAAAGCGAAGCGCAAGAGCTATCAGACACATTTGGTCAGCCCTTCAAGTCTCTTCTACTAGATGCATTTGGGCGTTCTGCCGCGTATGTTATCGCACATGACGCTGCTGTGTCGCCGAGCACAGATCCTCAAGCTGCCGGAGGTGTCAAGAGGCTCCGCAATCAAACTGGCAAGGACCAGTACGTGGATCTGTTGTTCCAGCATTTCCCAGAAATTCTTGCCACTTTCTTTGTTGTAGCTGACCGTGAGGACTCCATCATCAAAGGCTTCCAGAAAAGCGAATCCCACACGCTCGCTCAGGTAGCATATGATGAGATAATATCTTCAGGCGCATCTGAATCAAACATCATGATGAGCCAGCAGCCTTCTTTCAGAGCGTCTTGCCTCGTCGAGGAAATTAATTATATCTGCGAGAGAACCCCGATTGACAAGGAGAACATGTGGACACCCGCGCTTTATACATTTGTCTTCCGAGAACTCATGAAGTCAATGCATCCGGCTCTAGGTTCTCTCCATAATGTTACGGTTATCCGGAGGATTCGAATTCTAATCTCAATGGCAGGGTCTCATGCTTTACATTCATATCCACTTGAAATGTCACTTCACTCTCTACGGCCTTTTTTGATTGATACTCACTGTGCGGAAGACGTAATGGGTATATTCAAATACTTGGTTTCGAAGGGCTCCGATTATCTGGTTGAGAACCCTTCGTTCTTCGCTGGAATAGTATTGACAGCCTTAGTATCTCTACGAACTTTCCTTGCTACACCACAAGAAAGTACTACACAGGAGAGCGAGTACTTGAAAACGATGTCTAAGGCGCAGAAATTTAAAGACTGGCTAGGGTCATTCGCGGGAGGTTGTCAATTTGCACAAGACGATCTCAACACAGAAGCACATTTTAGAGCATTGATTGGACCGGCTCGCAAAATATCTGGTGATGGAAACGCCAAAGTAGGATCTGGTGAAAGTGAAATGCTATTAGCTCTCCTTGCAGATCAAAAATCAAGGGGCGGTCTTGTTGAACCACCGCTACGAAATTTGGTCATTCAAGCTTTGACAAAAACCTTTCAAGTCCCTGCTTTGCCGTTCGAAGACATTCTCGGAAGTGATGAACAGGCAGCCAGATACGCCTCTGCCGTCTGGATGGATTTCAATGGCAAGCAACATAGTCAACAATTTGGGCTATGGGTTGCACGTGTGCTTGGTCGAGCATATGCTGGGTACGGCTATGTGACTCCATACATAGTTCAGGAACTGAGCCCAGCAGCGCCAATACCACCATCAATATCTGCCTCCAAATACTTGACTTCCGAGTCCATGTTCTCTATAGTGAGAGCTTTAAGAGACGTGCTCGTGTCTGGAAATGTGTGGGAAGCTGGGCTTGTAGAAAGGGCTTTGCAGTCGATTATATCGCAGTCCTCTAAAGACGAGTCATTAAACGAATGTGTTGAGGAGCTTCCTGATTCTCTAACATTGGCGTTTCGCTGGGATTCCCTTGGAGGGCCGGTAAATGTTTCAAACATGCTTCATGAATTTAAGCTTACTGATTCTCTTATTGCAAATCTTGACACGAAAACTTTAGGTCAGTGGGCGGAGCGGTTATGTCTCGCTTTGATTGGTCAAAGCAAGCCTGAAACAGTTCTTTGGGAATTGGTTCCAGTGATCTGCGCAGTCAAAGAGCTTTCTGCACAGCTTCTTCCATTTGTTATACATCTGATCCTTCTTTACGACTACAACAGAAAACAACATATTCGTGACCAACTCTCTAAAGGGCTGAAGCTGATATTCGAAAGTGTCGATTTAGCTGGAAAGCAGGTTGTCCGAAAGATGATAGATGTAATCCTATATTTACGAAGTCAGCCTACGCCTCAGGAGACGACAATATCGGATCGCTTTCGATGGATTGATATCGACTATCAATTAGCTGCTGAGGCTGCAACAAAATGTGGAATGTTTAAAACTGCTTTGATGTTTCTAGAAACCACAGTCTCCGAAAATATGAAAGTAAAGACGTCAAGAAGATCTTCAGGAGTCAAGACTGACCTCCCAATTACTCTTCTGATGTTGATATACCAGAATCTTGGGGACAAAGACTTCTTCTATGGAATTCGAATGCCGTCTAGCTTAAGTTCAATGATGCAACAGCTAGAATTTGAGGGGGCTGGCTTCAAGAGTTTGTCATTTCGTGGCGCGCAATACGACAGCCAGATCCGGCAACTCGGAGCTGCAAATGCGGAATCAGAAGAAGGGATCATCAAACTTCTGAGCAACCTTGATTTGAATGGTATCTCTCAATCATTATATACCGAACTGACAAACAACAATACCAAGTCAATGGATGCCATGTATGAGACTGCCCGAAAACTTGAGAGATGGGATATTGTTGCTCCTTCTTATAGTAACACTCAAGCTACCGTGGTTTTCAAAACTTTCCAAGAACTGAATGATGCGTCGGCACTAGACGCAGTTCGAATGTCATTAGACTCAGGATATTCAAGGGCCTTGAAAATGCTTACAGATGGACATTTGACTGAAGTCTCAGTACATGCCGCTCTTGGGACGTTGGCAGTACTTACTGAAATGGAAGATGTTCTTACCACATCTAGTGCTGATCAATTGCGTGATATATGGACGAAGTTTCAATTGCGTGATGTCTGGATGAGAAATGAAAGGTGACTAGCTTACACTCCGATTTGACTTACTGCTGACCAAACAGTCTTGAAAAATCGAACCCGATTATCTCGTGTCGAAGGACCCTGACGAGTACATTGAGCAAAAACATCCAACTCCAGTCTTTGCTGCGGGTTTCGGAGAAAGAGAGTAGAGTACTAGAGGCGAAAGCCCTGCTAGGCTCCGCGGCTCTTGGTCGTCATCATGGATCACTTCAAAGCTCTCTAGATGCTGCCACCTATCTTTCTACTTTGGTAGGTCCATGCAAAGAACTTGGAATCAACATTGATGCGTCGGCACAATTTGAAGTTTCCAGTGTTCTGTGGGATCAAGCAGAAATGGCGGCATCCATTCGTATGATTCGAGAAATAGCTCGTTCTACCGACTTGCGGTCACAAGCCATACCGGTTGGCCGCCCTGAGCTGCTTGCAAAACTGGTAATACTCTAAAGCCTAGTGCATAGATTTTCAAGCTCATCCTAATTAGGGTCACCGGATATCGGAAGCTCGTCTTGAGAAACCTGATGAAATTATCGAGAAATATCTGGAACCGGCGAAGGGGGATATACAGCAAGGAGCTAAATCAGATGAAGCCGGCCAGGTCTATCACGAATTTGCATCATTTTGCGACCGACAGCTACAGAATCAGGACAACATTGAGGATCTTCGTCGTATTCGCATGTTGCGCGAAAGGAAGTTAGCTGAGGTCCAAGACCTTGAAAAAATGATGAAAGCAGCCGCATCACAGTCAAGAGAAAGGGAGCAGCTCAAAAGTCATCGCACGAAGGCAAAGTTATGGTACGATCTCGACAATGCTGAATATGAACGCCTCAATAAGAGCAGACAAGCTCTCTTAAATCAATCTCTCGAGAACTACTTGCTATGTTTGCATGCTTGCGATAAGTATGACAATGATGTTCTGCGTTTTTCAGCGCTTTGGCTTGAACACTCGGAAAATGAGGAAGCAAATACATCAGTTGCACAGTACATGGCCCATGTACCCAGCAGGAAATTCGCTGGGCTCATGAATCAGTGGACATCGCGTCTCTTGGCATCAAAAACCCAGTTTCACAAAACACTGTCCGAACTTGTTCTTCGTATATGTCAAGACCATCCATTCCATGGAATGTACCACATATTTGCAAGTCATAAGGCAAAGATTGGTGAAGATCAGACCTCTCGCTCTAGGAAAGAGGCAGTCTTGAGTATCGTTGGCACGCTAAAGAACCAGAAGCGAACTGGGACTACGTGGATCGCTGTTCATAACACTAACATCGACTACGTACGATTTGCTGGCGAGAAGTCTGAGGACAGAAGCTTCAAGCAAGGAGCTAAAATACCGCTACATAAGTCTCAATACGGCAAAAAACTAGAGTCGAACGTCAAAAGTTTTCAAGTTCCGCCCCCAACCATGAAGATCGAACTTCGTCCAGACTGCAACTATTCGCAGTTGCCAAGTATCGCGAGATTTCAGAATGAATTCTCGATAGCGTCCGGTATAAGTATGCCGAAAGTCTTGACCGCGATTGGAACCGACGGACAGAAATACAAACAATTGGTAAGCTCACTAGAACATTTGGTCAAACTATGCTAATATATTGTAGTTCAAGAGCGGCAATGACGATCTCAGACAAGACGCCATTATGGAACAAGTTTTTGAACAAGTCAGTAACCTACTGAAAGATCAGAGAGATACCCGGCAGCGCAACCTTGGAATTCGAACATATAAAGTCTTACCTCTCACGTCAACAGCTGGTGTAATTGAGTGGGTCCAGAATACCCTTCCTTTAAATGAATTTTTGATGCCAGCGCATCCAAAGCACTTCCCGAGCGACATGAAGTCAGCAGCTTGTCGAAAAGCTATTCATGAGGCCCAATCCAAAGGAACTGAGCAACGCATCAAGACGTACCGCCAGGTGTGCGATGGCTTTCACCCGGTTCTAAGATATTTCTTTATGGAGCGTTTTCAAGCCCCTGATGCCTGGTTCGCCAGCTTACTGGCTTACACGAGGAGCACCGCCGCTATATCAATGCTAGGGCATATTTTGGGTATAGGTGATCGGCATGGCCACAATATTCTTCTTGACGAGGTGACCGGAGAAGTTGTGCATATAGATCTCGGAATTGCTTTCGAGCAGGGACGTGTGCTTCCTGTGCCAGAATTGGTGCCCTTCCGGTTGACGCGAGATGTCGTGGATGGCATGGGGGTAACGAAAACAGAAGGTGTATTTCGTAGATCCTGCGAGTTTACTTTGGAGGCGCTGAGAAATGAATCGTATTCCATCATGACGATATTGGATGTGCTTCGATATGATCCTCTGTACAGTTGGTCAATATCGCCCCTTCGACTAAGGAAACTTCAGGACGATCAGGCGGAATCTAATGCAATAGGACCACATGTTACAGCAAACGGTGATCCTAGCAAAGAAAAAAGTGAAGAAAGTGAAGCAGAAAGAGCTTTGACCGTTGTATCCAAAAAGCTAAGCAAGACACTCAGCGTTGTTGCCACGGTTAACGAGCTTATACAACAAGCTACAGATGAGCGAAACTTGGCCTTGCTCTTCTGTGGATGGGCTGCATACGCATAAAAGTTGAGATCAGCACTGTTTTCAACGCAATTCTGGGAACTGATTCAAGCTCTTGAGTAATAGTTCTAGGCATATACTATGTTCTTATATATCATTCAAGACGCATACCGCTGACGCGGCTGGGTGTTACCTAATCTAGGCCTCTAATGTGTTTCGTCTACTCTTATCCCCACGCCACTCCCGTTTGCCCAAAACTGCTTCTAGTGCTCCTTGGAGTCCTGCTGGGTCAAATTTACCCTTCCTTCCCCAACATCTTACACTTTCGATTCCGGATTCGGCTAGTGCTCTCTTGTCCACCTTTGGAGCATCTTCGCCCTCTAAATATATTACATGTGTTACGTATTTCCTCCAGAGACTTCTATCTGGGTCCCCCATGTGTCCTTGACTTTCCTCTCCCGCTCTTGCAATTGCCCTAACGAAGTCAACCGCATCCATGGGGTCGCAGCCCATACCAGTTTCACGATCTAGGCTCCCGTTTAGAATTAAGATCTTGAATCGTACGCCCATTGCCGTCGCAATTGCTTCTCCAATACCTTGTAACACCAGACATGGCATGATGCTTGTGTATAAAGAGCCAATAGAGTAGATAGCGGCTTCAGCCCCTCGGACAGCAGACACTGCTTTAGGATTTGCTGCTGGAAGTATTTCTTGTCCATAGGGATTGATATACCAAATACGCTCTATGCGTGACGACAGAGGCTCCTCTTCTGACTTGGAGAAGTGAATGGAGGATTGACGGAGCGTGGGTAAGGAGCCCGGGAGGTTGGCGTCCTCTGGATGAGGCTCATCGTGAAGGAACGGAGGGTGCACGGCTGGGTTAAAGCTTTGGCTAGAATCACTATACTCAGAGCCTATTGGAGTTGGTAAAGCTTCTGGATGTAAATACGGGACCGTGGCTGCATGGTAGAGCATAGGTTGGAAGTCATCGCGATCTTTTCTGTCCGGGAGAGCCGTAGGAGCAGATGGATGGGATATCGAATTTTGACCGGTGATGAGTTCTCCATTTACGAGGCCTGCTCTAATGTGGTGACTGAAGTTACTGTTTATAGCAGGTATAACCCCAATGCTGTCAGACACGCCACACACCAACGTGAGTAAATATATGGCTGACTCAAATGACCCAGTGAAAAGCCGAGCTCCTGTTAAGAACAAGTTACCGAGAGAAGCCTCACTGAAATTGAACGTAGAGTGGGGAGGCCTGGCACGCTTGAGAATCTCCATGTTTAGATGATTGAGCATCGAGCGGAGAAGTTCCCGAGCTGGAGAAGGAATCGGCGGCCAGAGATGATGCGTCCCAGAGACAATGGCATTCCAGTCATTCAATGCCGTGGCGCTTGCCGCTGGTAGCCGATGATTGAGAAGTGTTCGCACATTGGTGTGAGTTGGTGGAATGAGACGGACGAGCCGACCTGTATCGATTAATTGGTACAAGTCTATATCAATAACTCTAAACGACTTCGGACAGAAGACCGACCGCATCTACTGAGGAGCGCATGATGAGCGCAATGCTCAAAACATGAAGTATAAAGCGTACATGTACCTACTTCTTATGTCTCCAATCCCAGGGCCACCAAACACTCGGATAAGCTCGCTGGAGGACCCACCATTGTCGCTGATGGGAATTATGTAGTTTAGTGAGCACTGACGCAACTCTGACAACTCGGTGAATACATCAACTAGACTATTAGCAGCGCTGCCTCCAGAAAATACAACGATTCCTCGTCGGGGAGTTGATATGCCCGAGGAAGGCAGGCTGACAGCTAGAGGGACTTTTAGTGAGGAAGACATCAAATTACGCAACCAATCGAACCACAGCGGGCCCAAAGTCAAAGGAAAAAAAGATAGTTCAGAAAGTAAAAGTAAAGAAATAAAGAGCGGCACTTGAGGACACAGTCCGCTATATAAGTGCTCTCTGAAGACGCTATCTTATGTCCATTCGCAAAAAGGCACCCCTAGTTCGCATAGAATCCGAGCTTCAAGACATTTGGGGGCCGGGACGGATATAAAGTGGGGGCGACAGGCGTTGGAGCTTATCCGGCGCTAATGCAAAAGGATTTCCTGTTGAAAACATTCACACTGCTTCATCAAATCATGGCGAAAAAATGGGCTGCAGCGTCGCTGCGGTCTCTGGGCTCATCACATACAGCCATTACCGCGGCTAGAGATCCCTTGATGGTACACATAATCAAATTCTAGTTTTCATGGCTAATTCGTTCTGAAGCAATGTCTTGCACCTACTATCTCACGCTCAATGGCTACTGAGGCAACCATCCCAGACTATGGTCTCAGTGAATCGAAAGATAATATCCTATCTTCACGCCTGGATACTGGACTGGCGCGTCGCTCAACACCTGCCGTCCCGGATGCTCTCACAACGATATACTCCTTTCCAGATATGGAACCACTCTCTTTCAAGCACTACAAAGCTTCTCAGCTCCAAGTTCCATTACGCCGAGATATATTACATCGCGCCATTGTTTTCGAAGGAGATGCTGCACGACAAGGAACGGCAAACACCAAAGGACGTTCCGAGATTCATGGTAGCACACGAAAGATCCGACCACAAAAGGGCACAGGACAGGCTCGTCTAGGTAATAGAAAGAGTCCAATGCTTAGAGGAGGAGGTGTTGTATTTGGTCCAAAGCCTCGCGATTTCGCAACAAAGCTTCCTCGCAAGATTTACGATCTTGCCTGGCGCACTGCTCTCAGCTACAGATACAAGCGCGGGCAGTTGGTTGTCATCGAAGCCGGAGACTTAGATACTCCTGAATCAAGGTGGCTCCAGCAGATAATGGAGAGGAATCATTTAGGTCTGGAGGATGGCCGATCTACAATCATAACAGCGGACTTCCGGCCAAACCTTTTCACAGCATTTGAAGGGATACCAAAGCATGGCGAGGCAAGGGAAGTTGAGGACGTCGACGTAAAGAATTTGCTGGATACAGGGAGAATAATCATAGAGAAGGAAGCACTAGATAGAATTCTCCTGGAGCATTCTTAGGTGTTAGATGGGGTAACAGCATAGACTACTTTAACTAGGACAAATTATCTTTTAGGTTGACTCATTGATGTATATTACCACATTCGAATAGAATATTGAGTTAATTGCATATCTTATGAGGACCTAGGCTAGAATTTTAATGCACGGGGCAAATGAAGCTCTGATCACGGAATTTCAAGAGTAGACGTTCTAGCTCGACGGCGAGGCGGGAAACTCCGCATTTGGCCGAGGTTCGTCATCGCAAAAGGCTTTCCCGCAGGCCGGAGCGCCGCAAGTTGGACTTTGGGACCTAGTTAGTCCACATATGTATCTACTAATAATAATCAATCGCTACTCTCCTTTCTCAAAATGTTATCACAGTCAATTTCCCGGCAATCTCTACAACCGTTGAGCCGGCTCTCACGGTCAAATCGATTAGTTATGCCTCTTCGCGCGAAAATTCAGAACGCCGCCTTTACACAGTCTTCTAAGGTATGCTAGCTCGAAACAGCTGTGCATGTGCTTAGTTACGATACTAACGTACATTCAGATGGGCGAGTCAGCGATTCAAAAAGAATTGCCAGGCGACGAACCCGACGACGTGCTGTTTGGTTCCATATATGGTGTGCGATCTATAGAACTCAACAGACCAAAAAAGCTTAACTCACTCAACGGCTCGATGGCCCGAAAGATACTTCCACGACTCCAGGTACCTGATTACTCGTTCGCGAAATGCACCTAGAGCCCATAGCTTACACATTGTGATACAGGAATGGGAGAAATCTCAACTTGCTAATGTTATCATTATGTCAGGGAAAGGCAAAGCGCTTTGCGCAGGTGGTGATGTAGGGGCATTGGCGGTACAAAATAAAGAAGGCCCTGAGGGACAGCAGAAGTCGAAAGACTTTTTTGCACTCGAATATACACTTGATCACGTCATCGCAACTTACAAAAAACCCTATATCTCATATATGGATGGCCACACAATGGGAGGTGGCGTTGGCCTCAGCGTACATGCGCCTTTCCGTATTGCTACGGAAAATACGGTGTTTGCCATGCCAGAAACAAAAATCGGGTTCTTTCCAGATGTAGGAGGTGGCTTCTTCCTTCCTAGGCTGGATGGATATATCGGTAGATACTTGGCCTTGACAAGCGAGACGCTAAAGGGCGTACAAGCGTACTATGCGGGTATCGGTACTCATTATATTCACTCGAGCAGCCTTGCAGACCTTACTTCGCGGCTTTCTGAACTCAACTTCCATGATCAGGCATCCTACAATGACCGGCTTGAACTTATAAATGCGACTATCGATGAGTTTAGCTCCGGTCTACCACATGACCAAGAACCTATTTTCGTCGGTGCTCGAAGAGAAGCAATCGACAGGTGTTTCAAGCATTCTACGATTGAGGAGATTCTTCAGGCATTGGACAGAGAGAGCCAGAGTGATCGGAACTCAGATGTTACTCGGGAGTGGGCCAAGAACACATCCAAGACCATGCTCCAACGCAGTCCTACTAGCCTCAAAGTCACGTTACGACAACTCGTCATCGGGAGAAGCTGGAATATTACCGAAACATTTCAGCAAGAGCAGAACATAGCGTCTCGTTTCATGGAGCATCCGGACTTTGTCGAGGGCGTTGAAGTCGTTCTGCAGAAGAAACCTCGTGCGGCAGAATGGCAGCCGGCAAAGTTAGAAGATGTTACAACGGAGCAAGTAGATTCTTTCTTTGATACATCTGGAAAGCAAAAGCTTCAGCTTTTATCAGAAGGTGACTTCAAGGAATATGATGAGATTAAAAAGTCTGGTCGGCGAAGCTTTGCGCTTCCAACTGAGCGCGATGTTAATCAAATCGTGGGAGGTCGGCGCACCGTAAATAAAGAATCTTTGCTTAAAGAAATTGAAAAAAAATACGGGCCGAAGTTGGGAGCCAAAGAGAAGGTCCAGGAAATAATTCGAAGAAGATGTATCATTGGTGACAACGGCGCTTTAAAATGGGACGAGGACTAGCTTTTGTATATAATTTCTTTTACGAGATGTTTCCAAAATTCTGTAATAAGATCCTGTCTTACTAGCACAAGACTCAATTTCCACCAGTATTCCCACCGATATCGCCTTTCCCTTCCACTCATAGTACAAATATTCGTTTACAAACCTCAAAGTTATGTCACGCCCTTAGCTAGGGCATTCATCGAAGGAGCCAGAGTATCATTTCAAACTGATTACATCGCACTCATACGAAAAGTGAGTCGCTGTGTGTCGTTATCAGCGATCGCATTCGTAACGCGGCTTCAAGTCTAGACTCACTCCGACGCTTTCTCATAGAATATCTCTTTATACTTATGTGTCACCTCAACCAAGCTATTGGCCGCAACATAATCTATACCTTCTATTAGCACAGATGACCACTCGCGGCATCGGCAGCCTACCAAAATTCGACCCCCAGTCACTTGCCTGGAAGACTTTGATTGACAGGTCTGGCTGAACCTTACCCACAATTTCCGCCGCATTGTTTTGTTTTAGATGTGCATCCTAAAAGGTCAAGCGGTACCTGTTAGAAGTCGCATCACCAGTCAAGCAGCATGGGACTCACGCGGTTCAAATGCAAGGTTACCTGCCCCTCAGCATCGAGGTTGGCGGTCTCTCCATGCAATGCCGTTACCTTACCGACTATGCGGACTGTCCGGTTCATGAAAGCTTCGAGATATTTCGCATTGATGCGTGGTGTTGCTTCACTTGCCATACTGAAGATGATGTGCGCGGTTCACAACGCTGTCGGGACTGGTTGTAATCAAGCGGGGTTGGAGCTCAAACAAGCTGCACGATTTGATAGATGTGATAATTGTTGCCAGGGTTTTGCCTCTTCCTATTATGTGTCTGTGTCTCAATATTGAAAGGTATGATATCTGTAGGTCGACGAGACGATTTGCGTTTTCCGAGTGCTCCCAGCAGTCGTCGCGACCGACGCGTAGATTGAATGGACGCGGGGTCACGGGTTGCGGCTGAGTCCTCGCACTACTCCCCTAAGTAAACTCATAAATCTGTTCTTGTATTCATTATTTGCATGTAGGACTCAACAGATCCAAAAGTTATCTCGTGGTATCACATCATTTTAAATTATAAAAGATTTCTAACGACTACGAGAGCACGCTGTTCATTTTAACCTACAGTGCGACAATACGTTCTCTGAGTGCCAAGATGGCCTGCAATTGCTTCGAATGTTACGGCGAAAGATGCACATGCGGAAACTACTCCTAGGACGATTGCAAAGCAATGAAAGTCCAAATTGCCAATGATTACAGCGAATGAAGCTACCAGGCATTAGAAATGCGCAATCCAAGCTGGACAGAGAGGACAATCGGTTGATATATCGCTCATCGTATTGTCTGGAGTTTGCATATATAGTTCAATTAGGATTGAGAGACGAGATGTATATCATTAAGATGACACATTCTAAACTAGATCTGCTTGAAGGGCCCTATGCTCAACACACATCGGATCCTCAAAGAAAGTTCTAATATAGGTACTTACCTAGGTATATAGTACAGACGGACATGGAGCGGACCGGCTCAGTAAGGTACTGCCTTCAGTGCACAAGACCGGGCATAATTTGAGAGTTCGAAACTATTCCTTCGCACTGCACAGCGTGCAAGAAAGTTGTTGCTCCATAGTACCCCAACTTTTCGAATACACCCTCAATAACGCCAAGATTGTGAACATGAGATAAAACACTATGATGGTTTTTTTGGTGCGAAATTCAGGTCGCCTAGGCACCTAAGGCTCGAGTCTTGGGGCCCAAAAAAAGTTAAATCTCGAGCTGAGGGGTCACAGCCGCTCCGCTGCCCGATAGATCAGCGTTAATACGAGGAGTTCCCGACTTGATCTTCGTCGTACTCTGGGCAAGGCTATTGGAACGAAGACTTTTTGGCAACAAAAGAAGTACGAGGATCTGCAGATTTGGTCGAACATGTGCAGCTACTAACCCAGCGGCATACAAGGGTTTAGAGAGGCATCTAAGCTTGTGAGTATTAAGTTTTCCCTGCAGTAATTATGTACATGCCTTACGTCGGAACACTGCCTTAAACGTATAATTGTGGTAGAAACAAATGTTGGGTGGGCTGATGTAGGCAAAGCGGACGGGAAAGCATTTGAACTGGGTAGTGCTCTCCGAAAGTTTATGTTCAACGTGATTATAGTTCTCCAGAAAATGATCCTCCCATGAAGGTAGTGTCTTCACTACTGTCTCGATACCGTGTCTCAAAAGCCTGTCGGTAGTCGGAATCGAGTTTGGGTGCTCTCTTCAGCCTTTGCCTTTCGTCTACCCAATCAGCCACGGCGATGGGCCATTTCATATGCTCTCCAAGCAACTCGCCTTCCGCTTTACCCTCAAGGATCTTTGCGTCGTTCTCTTCGACCATACGGCCCACTTTTCTGATCCAAATCGCCATTACTCTCACCGGGGATTGAATTTCACGTCCATTCCATTCCCTGCTAGCGATTGGGTGTAATATCATCAGCAGTGAGAGCATGTAAACTGTAAGCAGCCTGCCAACTATGTTATCTGTCGATATAAAGGCAGCAAACGCCTCGCTACTCATCTGGGTCAGCCTAGAATAACTCATCGAGCTCATCAGGTACGCTCTAATAGGATCCGTGTCCATACACTCGGCGATCGTAACTAGGGTCTCCCAGGCAAACTCTTCCGCTTCGGTGCGAATCGAAGAGCGTAGAGCAGATACCGAAGGCAGAACCCAACTAGTTAGCGCGCGATTTAGAATGTACCCGCCTGAGGATGTGGTGGGTGGATTCAGGAAGCCCGGCTGAGTGGAAGAGAAAGACAAGAGTCGGGGAAGCATCACCTCCCGCTGCTGCTCTCGCCCAAGGAATTGAAATCCTGTAGGTAGATTTTCGGTTCTGATTTGGTTTACGATTAACCCGCAGCCTCGAACCATAGTAACAAAATCCATCATGCCGTCTTCGAGATAGTTCGACTGGAAGCAAAGAGCGTAGCACGCTCCAAGCAAAGCGTCTCTCTCCGTCATCTCGAACTCTTCGAGTGGTTTGCTCGCCATCGCAGCGTTGACGCCATTTATTGCTGTTATCCGGTGTGTGAGAGCAGAAGTATCATACTGTGTTGAATCGGGTACCTTCTCGCCCAGATTTGATGCCGCAAGAGCAAGCATTGCGTGGAGAAGATGGGGAAACCTGTCTGCCACAGCGGTCACGTAATTGGTCCATGTTTTGTCGTTCCCAATGGGATGGTGGGGGTAGGCGTTTACTATGAAATGATGGTGCAGACGCATATCGGTTGAGCTGAAGGTCATACCGGGGGGCTGAAGGGAAGAGATTTGTTGCTGGGAAAGTAAGGCTGATGATGTATATTGTAGCAATTCAAGGTCCTCTGCAGACAAGCGTGTTGTATAAATACAACTAAGACCTTTTTGTGAGCATTGTGCACAAGTTGGCCGAGATTCAGAGCACTGCATTGATGGTCAGTCCGTCTTGATAAACCAGTGGTAATTGAGGCCTGGATAATAGCTTCACGGACCTTGATCTTTCGTCTTTTGCATTGAAAACAACCTAGCCTCGACTTCCGATGCCGTTTGCGCTTCCGAGCATCGGCACTGCTGTCTTGTAACTCGGCAGTGTCTGATGCCCCCAGAGAGAACTCTTGCCGAGCCCCAGATATCGGCGTCAATGGCAAGGCATCAGGAGCTGGCGATTCATCAGAATCACTAGAAGGAGCACTGAGGCTCGCACTTTTCCTGGATCTTCTACAATTAACGAAGACCTTGGCGTATCATATCGAATTGAACTCACTGTAGGTTTCGTAGGGGGTGTAGCAGCCCAGGGGAAGCAGAATCGCCCCCTAGTGGATTCCGCACTGGTAAATTACCAGGGTTCGGCATTCTTTGAGCTTTTTCAACCTTCACCAGCGTTCCATCCTAGGAAGTAGCCTGCCGTTTGTATGTGGAATCAAAGCACTTCGTCTTGCATAACAACTTTTACATCCTACGGCATCCCCGATGCTAGATATATATATTTTATATACCTTGAACCGTGGTATAGCCTAGAGCATGGTCACATCTCCTTTGTGTTAGTCAGCCTTCTAGCAGCTCAGCTCGTGTTAGGGTGCCAGGTGCGGAGCGGATAAAGCTGTTTCGGCTCCACATCGGCAGTCAGTGCCTGCCGAAAATCACCCCAGAAAGCAGATGCTCGAATGATCATTAATCAACCAACCAATCCAGGAGCTGGATATCGACTCGCATGACGCAAAAGCGGCATGGTTCACCCGTGTAGCGTCTGGAAATAGATGGTGCGGAGACCTTGCAGAAGAATATAGAATGTTCGGGCCCTGCGTCCGAGGCTGGGCCCCAGTGTTCCACCATGTCACCGGGGAAGGATCGAGGCTCGAAGGCCTTGCCCTCTAAAGGAAGATTAAGCCGCAAATGCCACTGTGTAATTGGAGGGTATCTTTCAGGTCAACATAGCCCAGTCTCGCGGCGTGGCGGAGCTTTTTGGCGGACTCCGTGATTTTGCATCCGTTCCGAACTTTTCGGCTAGCATAGTAAGACAGTAAGAGCAGTATGTAGCGTTGGGCGTCTTGGCATCAGCTTCAAAAACGGCTAGCAACCTACTCGACAGGAGATCACCATGCCGGAATACGATTGGCGATCCCCTCTACAGCAGAAATGTTACCAACGGCTATCACAAATCTCGCGTTTGGGCAGGCAGATCTCGTAACAGTCGATCAGTTTCTTCTTCCGCATTCCAATTGTGGGACGGAACACGTGTAGTAGACCGACGTTTCGGCAAAAGCTCGACGCCTTCTCGTCTCTCGCCATTGTTATGATAACCCAGTAAAAATCCTCGAATGACCTCTACTACAGGCTAGCAGACTACGGAGTTTGATCCGGAGCATGATCGAATGCTCATACGACATCATGAGTTTATTGCTCTTCAGTGAATTTGACTCCACGCTTACCTAATCTTCTTACCTCCTATTAGTTCCCGCCAATGAATTATCGTATTACGTCTTACAATTTTTTTTTGATTACTTTAGTTGTACTACAATGGTGTTCCGAGGGTAGCTATTTCAAAATAAAATACCCTGAGAGCATGCCTACCGTGTCTTTGCGACACAAATGGTCATGTTTGGGCTGGAGTGGCGGTGAAGTTGTATTGCCCATTTCGTCAGCGATTAGGTATCTAACATAGTTGACGCAACGCAATATAGCTGTCATAGCTTGCTAATATCAGCCGAGCTCCCATGATATTGGTAACAAGCTCTATTATCAGGACATGCCTGGGGGGCGGCAGCGGCCTAAGGTATGATGAGAGCCGGCTCGCCTGAGGCGGAGCCAGGCTTCGGACATATGCGGTTGTGAGTGGCCAGCCGGGGTGGAGAGGCTACTGAAAGAGGCTTAGAACTTCTCCCTGCAAGTATCCTTCGTTCTGAAGTCTCCCCTGAAGCTGCATCTAGTCCATATCGTAGGCAAACGCCAAAATCAACGTCTACTCTACCTCCCGCGTCAGCTCCACTTGTAAGGCCAGAGCTTACACCTACCCCGGTACCAGTACTAAAAAAGAGGGTGGTTCCGGGCTTACTTTGATTCTTATAAGGAATACAGCAGACGATAGGCCACCACAAACTGGTGTGACCTGTTGCAAATGAAGGAAATCTGACCACACGAGTCAGCCAAGACACCGCCCCTGGATACCGGCACTGACCAGGCACATATCGACGCCACCGGACATTCCCGGGCTTTTGGGTGCCAGCGAGGTAAGCGCCGGTCGAAGAGACGGCTCCGCTGATACCGCTGAGGCTTTAAGAGCTAGCAAAAGTCTCGCCACCGAAAAAGTGTACGCGTACGAGGACACCGTGCTACTTGTCTTAGTGCTGAGATCAACGATATCTATCACTCGTAACCAGTAATCTACAGAAAAATCAGTGGAAAATAGCAAACATAGGTATACGTGTCAAGAAACTGTGGTAGTTACAGCCGTACAAAACTCCAAAAAGCAAGTTCTCACTAAGATACTTGGCACTGTTCATTGCCACATTTACTTTACACAAGCAAAGAACCCTACGCTACTTGCCACCCAAAAGCCTCCAGAAGCATCCATATAGACAATATCAGGCTTGCAGCATACTCTGATGCATCTAGTTTTCCGTGTCGAATCAAGATATGGGATGAATCACAGGGAATGCTAGGCCGCAGATCGTGGTATGGGGTTTTCTCAAGGAACGGACGTGAATCTAACTCGTAGATTCACTGCCATAGAGTAAAGTACTTTACGGAGTTTTGGGTCATCTACTAGCAAACTGTGTTTTTTAGGTCTGAAAGCAACATTTCCTCGCGAATTCAGACTAAACTGGTAGATCTCGTCCATTTCAAACAGCTAAAAAGCAGGTCTATACGACTTAACCACCGAAACCCACGACCTATCGGAAAAAGACGCTTGTAAATTCCACCCGGCACGAAAGCTAAAGCTTCAGAACATTACCGAGTACCGAGGTGTCACTAATAAAAATGATATTACTCATGTCACCGAAATTCACGCACAACCGAAAAGGGGGGAAGATGAAGGCCTACTTAGCTCTACTTTTGAGTGAGCGGGCTACATAATGACTAGCTTTGTCGTTTGCTTCAGAATCGTGATGGTGCGATGCTGATTGTACATACAGGAAATATCTAGCTGAGTATTCAATGCTCTTCATTTCAGCTTGATCATTGTAAGCTCTTCGTGCAGTGGAACTGATTAGCCTAAATAGAACAGGCGGTTTTGAAAAGCGAATGAGATGCGTCACCATAATGAGCTCCAAAAAGATCAATCGTTTCTAGATAGAACGGAAACAAAGAGACACGTCAAGCGATAAAAGATTTTCGATATCTAGGTAACAAAACATGTCCACGCGAGCACATAAATGTTCAATATTTATTGCTTACAGTACCGCTCTCGTTGTCAACAATTAAGGGCAGTATTTTGGTTTCTTATGTTAAGACCCGCAAATTACAGCAGCAGATTATTTCAGAGCATACGGTTCTCAGACGAATAATTCGAGCTTAAACTAAAGGTACAAGTCTTAGAGATCTGAAAAACATTGTTTCTATACGCTCGCATCCTAAGGCTGTCCCGAATTTGATCCACGATTCAGTCATAATAAGAAGACACATGGGTAGGTTTCGATTACGTGGTATTCCTAACTGTCGAGGAAGATTAGCTTATTGCCTAAAGAAGTACTTAGTAGCTCTTTTTTGTTTCCAAATACGTCTCTTAATGCTGTGCGGATAGCACAGTGATCAAGTGGACGCGCTTTCCTTAAATCGTGAGATCACGGTGATGATAGACGGTTGGTCCATTTGAATCCAAGTCTTTGAGTCCGACAGACTGAGGCTCTATATAGCCCTGTTCAATGTTTATATTCACAAACCGGGTATTAGATTGTTGCCCAGCATGTATTAAAGACTGGGTGTAGAATTAAGCAGTGTGGCTGCAACTAGCTCGGGCTTACTCACATCTTTAGCCGAAGTGTTCCTGTATGGTAATGGTTCATAGAAACTTCAATAGCCTATACAGGTACACGACTACGTTGTGCCATTCTTGGACATCTCCACCTACCTACCTAGGTATGTAGTACATTAGTTAACGAAAAGGGTTATGTTCGCAAGAAATAAGTTAGAAAGCACAGTTCGCCAAGGATATGTATGTCTAGTCCATTTCGGTACTAGCTCTGTGACTGGGATCAGAAGCGAGTCATCTACTCTACATTCTTGGCAAGATTACTGCCACCAAGGCTTTTAATGACTTAAATCTGTGGAGCTGGATGGAATTGACTATATCGATTTCCACTTCTTTTGTTCTAGCGGCTCGACCCACAAAGTTGAATCTGTATGAATTGTGGTAAATTCTATCCCTACACGGTACACATTTACCATCATTTCCGAGCACGAAAGCTCCAGCAACTGCTCTCCGGTGTGTTCCGGAGTTGAAAATGGACTTTGAAGCTTTTCAAGAAATAAACAACAAACTTGTATCATCCTTTACTGACATCTCCCTGCAACGATCGGTGGTTGCGACTTTCATTTGTTCTTGCTATGCAGAACCACAATTCTGTTCGAACGAGCTCCAAAGTTAAGTGATGAAGAGGGCTTGAGCGATGATACGGCGTACACTGCAAATGAACTATACTTTTAAAGCCTAGCCTTTTGGTAGACGCTTATATTTGACGAGTTTAAAGGCCTATGGCAGCTAAGCTGCGTCGTTTTGGCACTTGAGCAAATGCCAAGCCTAGATAACCGCCCGAAATTCACAATCCCACCACAAACAATGAGTTTGATATGGCGTCTTCTGAATGCTAGGTAAGCTACCCCTCATATTCTTATAAAGGGGCTCGAATGTTGAAACCCGGATACTACTACTGTCTTTCGAAACGATTTCAATGACGATGGCAACGTGACACGTCCGATAGCAACCGCCAAGGTGAGACACACGTGCACAGTAGCATCCCAGAGAATGGCAGAGATGATGAGTAGGTTGTTTCGACAGCGGGATAGTAAATATCAGCAGCGTTGGTAGCTCCATATTTTGTGGACCTATGAACCTGCTCTCATTTGTATCCTGGCGCTATTTGGCATGGGGTTAGGTACGATTGCAGGGACATTGGGATGCGTCTCTGATATCAGTTTTGATAAACCTAATTTGACATATTGAAACATACGAATTGAAAGCCAGATCGTGTTCGAACGAGTGCCACCGATAAGCCCCCGTGACCGCGGGTAAGCGGACGAAACTGGGGCTACATCCCGTAGGGAGGTTAGGACGCGGGAGCCAGAGGGAAAAGGGAAAGGCAAGGGACGGTTCAGATGGCAGCAAGCGCGACGATTTCGTGTTCAGGTTCGCTGTTGGTGACACGGCGGCATCGCGGTATCGCCCCACCGCCTCATCCGGCCATAAGAATTGGTGCGATCCCGGTGATGGGCGAGTGGGCTTGTCTATCAGCGCTCGGAAACAGGAATGATTGGTCAGGCCCATCGGTGATATAACCGATGGTATGCTCACCCCCCTCTTTCAATAATGTGCACCCGGAAGCGGCACAGAGCAGAGAACTCTAACGCTTGCAGATTGGACATTATTATTGTCCGCCTCGCTATGAATAAGTGATGATGTCGGGGAGCGCTCCGATGTGCGCTCGATTGGCTGCGAGCGCCCGGGTTCCATCGTCTGGTGCGCAACATCTCCTGTGATGTCTTCCATCATCTCGATCTTCGGTATTTGATAGCGATGGACTCATCTGTCCTTCCCGTTCATGGAAGTAATCTTCTTCCACAATCCCCTTTCGATATGAACGCATGAGCCTTTGCATTCTCCCTTTCATTAAGACCGTCTCGTGCAACAACATCTGGCCCTAGAGGTTTTTTTCACCCCCTTTATAGGTTTTTTGGACGCCTGGCAACTTCGGCCTGCCTTTGCACCCACCGCTTTCATTCCCCAATCGGGTTTTTTTTCCTGAGTTATTGCCATCAGTTCACTCCTCATAGCTTACTTTCATCGCAAAACTGGCTTCAACCCAAGAATAGCGAGTATGCAAGATTTTCGGTCAGGTGACGAAGAACAATCGAGACGGAAATCGGACGCGAAAAGATCTTCCACCACCACACTCGTCGCATGCACTGAATGCCGTCGAGCAAGAGCCAAGGTACATATCTCACAGCGCCGTTACGATGCTTTCTCGTGTGCTAACCGGGCGGTGACAGTGCGATGGCGTGGATGGCGAGCGTTGTACAAGATGTCGAGGCAGAGAGCTGAGCTGCCTCTATGAACCCCACACCAAGGTACAAAAGGACGAGCTTATTAAAGAGCTGCAAGCCTCCCGTGCGCGCGAAGCGGATATGATTTCGAGGAACAATGAGTACTCGACCATAATCGATGAGTTAGTTAAACATAAAGATCCGGAAAAGGTCATATCTCGGCTCCAAAGCGGGGAATCGGTAGGCTCTGTTGCGCAGTGGATCGAGAAAAGCAACGAGAGTAGCTCGCACAAGCAGGAGGGATCCCTGGGGGAAAAGAAGAACCGTTCAAAAGAGACTTCGCCATCCTCGCCCTCAAAGCTGTCGATGGACGTCCAAAATTTGCTAAACTGATAACAAACGGCATGGTTTCTGCTCTGGTGTAGTAAGCCCAAGTTGACAAGGTGGAGACTTTCATTAAGGCGATCAACTCGGCACCTAGCTTTCTTCGCCAAACATATTCCTAATTACACCCATGATTTGCGATTCCAGGATTGAGGTGGAGATGGTAACCCGAAAATATTTCAATAAGCACCTATATCTGATGGCTGTTCTGTTCATTCCTTTGAGTCCGCTTAATATGATCTCATGGCTCTCTACCCTAGGATTCGCATCGTCTATGCTCATATGCACTCAATTTGGGATGCAAAACAATCGGGAAACTAAATCTATAGAAAAGTTTTGCGATCAGTTATCAGTTTATTATATACCAACATTGACCGGAAAATCATTGGTGTGATGGTTTTATCATTACGGAGCCAAGTCAATCTCAAGGAGACGCAACGGAGGGAAACATTACGTATGCAAAGCGTCCCGTGTGCGCTCCAAGGGTTCTAACTTTGAGAACGTAACGGCTAACCTGCAAATGTGTACTTAGGGGTGGAAGGCAGTCGAAGATGGTCGAAAACAGGCATCATTAAATCACTATCTTCGATGCCGAATTGTCTTCATCCCAACGGCGAGAACCTTTCCTGCACCGACCAAACCTCAAAGCTCTGGACGTAAGTCTCAGTGATACTCTAGACTTATGACTTTGTGTTCTTAGGCATAACGAGTGCTCAACTTCTGAGCCCTACCACGAAGTTGACAACCGAGAGCCATCCCCGACGTCCCTTTCAAAATACAATGGACCTTTTTAACCCAGTTTATAGGAATTGGCTAACGTAGACTGTTTTACTCCGGTTCGAGTTACAGATTACGTGAGTGACTTTCGACTCTGCCTTACCTATGCGGGGTGGTGTCATGGTGGCGGCGCAAGTGGGCTCTGGCGCTGTATCGGGTTTCCCATGGGAATCGCCTATGGCGTCTACCTTTAATCGCGCGACCTCCGCAGCTACATAATCCCACCAGCATTTCACACGGAAGGCTAAGGCGATCAGTGGTAGGCTGCACGTGACATTTTGATGTGCGTGTGATGTGACCCAACGTCAGTGGACTTCGTTTTACCATATGTGTATCGCAGATCACTTACAGGGTAACTAAACACAGCGCTAATGCACAACGCCGTAGCGACGGCTTCTGCCATCAGGTGTAAGCTACAGTATCGAGTTTCATACTACATGTTAAAAAAGTTAGGAAGTCGGCAGCTCTGAATGCGTTTTCTATCCCGATAGAGCTTGCCAAGAGACCCCAAAAATGAAGTGATAAATTTTGGTACCGTGTGGTATTAACTTGTCCTGGCTGTCACGGCTACAGCCATTCACTCAAGAGCTAATTTTGAAAGCAGTGCTTCGAAACAATGAAGCTTTATTGAAAGGTAGGCTACTAAACTTTCATGCTTTGGGAACCGCCTAGCGCGTTGATAGCTACGAGGCAATCTACCAGGTGTCAAATTAGCCTTAGACTTCTAGAAGTATCCTTGGACAGTCCATATATAATAGATAGAAAGTACCCGAACTATATCTCAGCTTGTTACTGCTGCAAAGCTCTTGGAATTTGCGTGACTACCGTTAGTGACTTGATAGTTAGCGTGCCCTGAGCCAACTCCCGCGCCTGAAAAGCTATATCGACAGATAGAACTCTATTCAACGCTAAGAATCCAGACATGTAACAGCCCTCAAGTGGCCATACCCCAGTCAGGCGATTATATTAGGTCATGGTAGCCGATCTAGCCCGTCCTCGTCTTGTAGGCCCACGATCTAGCCCGAACAGGCTCTTTTTGGAGCTGCCCGTGGTGAAAAGAGAGAGTCTATTTGATATGGGAGTAAAGTATAAGCAAAATGCAGCTTGATAAATAATGTGCCTACAGCACTTAGTGGGGACGTAAGCAGGTGTAAGACACTAACAGGCGGAGATACAACCGATGCAAGGATCGGGCGCGTCAGTTGGCAGAGAGGGGTGACTACCTGTCAGCCCGGTTTTCCCTACCAACTCATGAAAGGACGGCTTTCCTATCTCATATTGCCGTTTCCTCGGCAGAAAACACCTTACAAGTCGTTGTTATATCGGGTTCTGTTGACTGAGGCCTGGACTTACGATATGGGATATTTACTATATGATCTTCTCTCGCTTTATGTCGTGTAGTTCAACTTCTTGCCGAATTTAGTCAAATCTGATAACAGACCACCAAGCCAAAAGGTGCCACGTCATAGTCACATAATTACAGGGCTCCTTCCTTTCTCATAAATTCTGTGCGAGGACATGTCCCCGATGCAAGAGCTAGTACTCGATCCGGCTACGGAACTTAAATGCACACAGAAAGTACTTGGGTAGAGGATCTCGGCTGAGGAGGGAAACTCAAGACGCAAGGTTTCACATTTCCGGGGTGTTCAAAGTCTAAAAAAATCGCCGTTTACCACACCCTATATCTCTTTCCCCATAATTCGTCAAAGTTCCCATCCTTTTCGGTTGCGTTTTCTCTAAACGACCGCCCCGCGTGACGAACCAACATGTCACAGACCCCTCGAGCATTGTGTAGGGGAAGAAATAGGACAAAGGGTTTTAGAGTTTGACATCAGAAGGAAAGAAGAACGGCAGAAGTGGGGGGAGCGAAAACGTGATGAAAAGATATTCATGCGCTAACCAGGTATGAGATCACCATGAGGCTTCAGACGCCCAACAACGCCTCTGCCGTGTTCTGCAGCACTCTGACAGGCACATTAGCGGGGAGGGCGATCGAAGATTAGTCCCTTGCATGGATTAACAATAATTATCATAATTATCAAGGAAGATTCAGGAGCACTGTACGGTGCATGGCATGGGGGGCTGTTGCTGCCGTGGACTTTCCTTATGGCGATTGGCTTCCCAACGAAACTCACCTGTGAATGTCACATTAGGAAAAAGTCTCTCAGCAAGCCTTCTTTACTGTTCTCCCCCTCATCGCGAGCATAGTCTATAGACCCCCCCTGATTAGTTCGCTCTGTCAGCAGAGTATCGGGGGTCGCTTATAAACCCAGAACGTCTTGGAGCGGGCTGAGCGATGGAGCCCAGTTTCCCCGAACCCTCTTGCAAACCCTTAGGGCCTTCTAGATCATTTGTCTGTGAGTACCGTGGTTTACGTAGCGATACTCGTACCCTATAAACACCTGGTTACGAGTCACTGTAACCCAGGAGATCAATACTCTTTTGGATTCAAGATATTATAAAACATTATTAATCATACTCAAAACCAACACCACTTCCACACCGACGGACAGGCCGTGAAGAAACGAAAAGCAAAGAAAAGAAAAAAAAAAAAAAAGTAAACAACCATAGTTACATCGTAACTCAGCTCAGCTCGGCTGAGCTGCCTGGCCCCAGGCCGCCCGACACTCATTTCCACATCCCGCTCGGGCAGTGCTTTCCCGCGCTTTCGGCCCCCAATCTCGGCCCGAATCGGAACAAAAACAATCCATGGATGACGGATGATGGATAATTCGGGACATCCCGAATAGGCTACGGGACCTGTGGCCTCCGGGGTGTCTGAGAGCCTGAGGCTTAACATGAGGGAAAAAAAATGGTGGGCTAGAAGGGGCGTAAGGTAGGGAGGAGAGGGAGAGGGAGGGGCCGGGTGTGCGGGGCCGATGTGGCGAGCGGGCTGGCGGGCGGTGGGTGAGCGGGTACGTTGAAAATGGATACCCGAGAGCGGAGGAGCGGCTTTTTGGTTGTTTCGCGCCGCGCGGGCTTTCGGGATCGGGTAAGGTTTGGAATGGGGGAGGGGGCGGAGTCAGGACCGCGGGAATCGAAAGCGGAAAATGAATGAATGGAGCATTTTGGAAAGCTTACTTAGTTCGGTTGTGGGGTTCGTTCCTTGCGGGCAGTGTTGTGATACCCAAATCGATTACCGAGTAATCTGTCACTACACTGCTTGCGGAACCGGTAGTAGGCTTCCTACGGTAAGGTCAATTGTGTTTACCGACACCTTTTTTCCCCCTACAACAGAATCAATTGATGGAAGGGCAGAACGAATGAAGCTGTTCTCAAGATTCACTATTATATTGTTCTTACCTACAAGTTCTTCAGGCTAATATTCAATATTATGTTGTTCTTACCGACAAGTTCTTCAAGCTTTTGTAGTTGTGGCATTCAAAACCGGACTTTACGTTACCCGCTGTGTCGGAAAGGTTTTGTTATAGGCTACACGGCAAAGCGGGCCAATTCATGGGGTACGGCAGAAATGAATGACGAGACCACGAATTGGATACCGAAGAGGTCGGGCCGGATTGGTTAAACAGTCTAAACTGGTTTGGATAATGCAATGCATGAGGCTGTCTGCTCAATTGCCTATTATTGACTATATTCAACGAATAAACCCCTTCTCCAGCAAGACCATAGTAACACAAACAACACATTCATCAACCCAACAGAACCAGCCCGCTCTAAACTCTAAGGCCCCCTCCGCTTCTCCCTCGCAGCATTTGTTGGGTTAGACGATGTATTACCATACACACTCAAATTTCTCAAATCGTTAAATAAAGTCATATCATCAATACATCAATTATGATTAGGTGTAGGATGTATAATAGATACCCATGTAAAATAGCAAGCAATAATGACCCTGGCTTGTAAAACTTACAGCCTCGACAAATGTACTCAGTAGCTCTCCTCAAATACACCTAGTAACTCTCTTCGATATACTCTGTAACTCTTCTCAATACACCCAGTAGCTCACCCTCAATATCTTTGACTTTTGAAACCCTTAAAAGCCATCTGACCCCCAAGACGCCATGCTTAAATTCCCAAAAAGCGAAATATGATGATGAATGACCCCCAAGCAACGGGTCCACAGAACAGAGCAGTATTAAGAAGATAACCGAGGCTGTGCGTGAAAGATCATCGTTCCGGGCCTCATTCATCAAACACATATAGACAAGGTAATAGTCCAAATCTCCCATGCAAGTCCGGTATGTATCCCCAAATGAACATTTCCTCGGGAGGAGAGAGAGAGAGAGAAAGATCCAACTCTTCTTTCCCATAAAAAGATTCAACCACAAAACGGGTGAGATATAAAACAGTAAAACAGATTGCCGTTAACCCGGAACTGCAGCCACTGAACAAGGTCTGGCAGTTTCTCTCCTAGCCCAAGGTTTCTGAACCCAATAAATAGATCCGTAACCTACAGGGATTCCACAAGGCCCATCAACCCCCCCTACGCACCCAACACCTCGGCCGCCCCCTCGCCGCTAACCTCCTCGAGCGCCGGCGCCTCCTCGCCATCAGAAGCAAGCAGGGCATAGCAAGGCGGACTACCGGGAACATCCTCGTACATGGGGGGCATCTCCTCGTCCCAGCTAATCCCCAACCCGCCCCTCTCCGCCACAGCAACAGCATGCTGCATCCTCAGCACCCTCGCGGTGCCAGTCGCAGCCCAAGACCCCCCTCCACCGGACCCCCCATCTGCCTCGCTCCCACTCCCACTCCCCCGGCGCCCACCCGTAGCAACCTCCTCCGCAACAATCATCTCCAAACAAAGCTTATGACTCACGCTCAACCCCGTCGGCGTCTCCACGTCGCAAACCGGCGTGTTCCCTCCCGCCCCCGACCCACCAGATCCCGATGCCGGCGAACCACCCAGCTTGACCTCAAACTGCACC